>KK112514.1:228892-242654 GCA_000611955.2 Stegodyphus mimosarum | reverse complement strand
ATATAAAGGGCATTATATATACATACATATACAGAGATACATATACAATCATTATACATACATATACAGAGATACATATACAATCATTATACATACATATACAGAGAGAGAAGGAAGAAAGGGAACTTAATATTTCTTGCCTTAGGTGATGCCCTTTTAATTGTTTTTCAGTATTTTATATTAGTTTAATAATTTTAGGTCCGAGGTAGGCAAGGTTGACTCAGCCTCTCATCCTTTCATGCATCAAGTGGGTCGTTAAAATGAGTACCAAATTCGCTTGCGGACTAAACATCGGGGGTCCTGCGATAAGTTGACCACTTCCCCAGTGCATATGCTGACGCATTCCGGGGCTCAAAGGTCAAGAAAGCAGAAAAGGAGCACTGCAGGCCGTGGCCCACTAGGGCTGTTGCGCCACTGAATTTAGTTTAGTTTTTTTAATATTTATGCGTTTCTAAATAATATTGTAAGAATTGAGTTCGATAATCGACTAATAATTTTCTAAGATTCATCTCAGTGTTGCCAAAAATCTTAACCGCATCGGAGGATAATCAACATGCATCTCTCAGTTTCTGCACTTTAATACATATCATTTACATACAACGAGGAATCTAACATTTCATAACTTTCCGGACTTTTGCTTTTATATTTTTTAATTTGGAATTTTATTATCATTGCTGAAATCGTTAGATTACAGCAAAGTCTAAATAGGAGACATGAAGATCTTAAAATTTTATATTCTTTCTCTTTGTCTCCGAGCCAAAGAAATTTTAAGCAATCCCTATCCTTTTCTAAGATCCCTATCATTAAAAAAGCCTAAACTAAATATCTCCTTTGAAAGCAATTTCATAGTTACAAAATTTTAAAATTATGTCAAAAACCATTGGCGATAAACTATGCCCAATGTCTAGAACATTGTTTAAGGATTTTATACCTTTAGTTCCAGAAACGTTCGCGTTGTAAATAAACCTACAACTTCCTTGATTTCCTTGGGTTTCATTGTTTCTTTGTGCGGCATAAAATATGGCGATTCGGTTACTTACTGAGAACATTTCTCAATTATACCCTCCTTCATCATCTTCAGTTACAGATTTATACTCCTGATAAATCTCTGGATTTCTAACAAGTCTATTTTTGAGAATTTCAAATCGCCTTAATGCTACTCCGGAATTATTTTCTAATTTCTCTGCTTTTATTTCCGTAATAAGCCAACATAATATCATAACGACGTAGTACTTTCAACCCATATTCTTCTTTCGAAGTTCTCAATCATTCCCCTTTCTTCATTAGAAATCGCAGAGTTGTCTGTAATGCTCATCATGTCTAAAGTCCTCAACGATTACAGTGTTTTGAGAAACAAGTTCGCTTTCTTGTAGGCCAACTGGGACCCATTCAAACATTGTAAAAATCTCATGAATTTCCTTCCCTAATTGAATCTTTTTCTCCCTTACCATTTTCCTATCAGAATAATAATAATCAGCATATAACAGAATTCCAATGCTTCCTTTCCACTCACTAAGGTAAATTCAATAAATGTAGTCAGAGGCTACACACAAAAAGTCTATTTAAGATGGTTCAAGTAATTAGCGGCGCGCATTTAAACGGCGGTTAGCAAAATGGCTAAAACTGGAATAAACTTTGGCAGAGCTGGCGATAGTACTGGAATGCGAGGCTGCCAGAAGCTGTAAATGAAACATTGAAACCCTTGGCTTAAACTAATATGAATTAAGGTGAGGACTGTGGAAAGAAGAAATTGAAGTAAAGATTCAAATCATAATAACTGATTAATTAACATACAATCCAACGTATTCCTCTATCTTTCTCTTTACAGCAGTGGTATTTAAATTTTATGGCAGTGCAACCCCATAAAAATGCAAACGACCTCAATCAGAATATCAACTCTTAAATTAAATATCGAATCGAATCCGCATCCGTCTTCTCAATTATTATGGTTTTATTTCTTTATCCCTGAAAATGTATAGTAAAATTTTGTCTGTTCAGGCTACTTTAAGTAATGTCTAGAAATAAAGGTGGCCAAAATTTCGATCATCGATTTCGAGCCACCAGTAGGTTACCATAGGCCTTTTAGTAGCTCACGTAAAAATATTTTCCTTTAATATTAAAAATCAATTAACAAATGCATCGTTATATAATAAATTGAAACCATAATTCGCGAGTTACATGATGAAAAACACTGTAGCAATAAATTACTGTAAAACTGAAATTATTCAGCTGCATACGGAATTATCCAGAATTGAATTGGTTAACTGTTCATTTACTTATGCCATGGAATATGAAGTGGCTTGTGTCAAAGAATATTGCTCGAAGTGCAAAAATTTGAATTTTAGTCTCAATACGAAGTTACATGTCAGACTTTTTCAAATATTTCATCATTTATAAAATGTGTCTTTTTTTAATAAATGAGTTAAACAGCATCGTACAATTCTAAATTATTTTGTGAAGTCGTTAAAATGCTTTAAATAGGCCGGTAGCTGTCAAATAAATTAAAATTTTAGAATGTTGTGCGTGTTTATTGGGTTTAGTATTATTCATACTAATACGTAATTATACGGTATACTTTTCTTTCTTTATGCTGTATTGTTATGTAAATAAGTTGTAGGAAAAATTTAAGCCGAAAGCATCTTAACGAGCAGAAAATGCCAAATAATTTTGGCTTTTTGGAGAATCGAGTGTTATCGGAATAATAACCCATCCTGTGGTGGGAGGGGGAGCGTGATTTGGACGAAAGGTTATGAGAGAGGGTGAGAGAACGATTAAAGAGAGGTGTAATTGTTACCTGTCGATAGAGGAAGGAACTTTTGGGAGAAACATCATGTAGGTGAAAAAGCACAGACACAATTTTATGTGCACTATTTGAAGGCTACAAATAATTCTAATACTGATTTATAAATCAAAGTCGCGGCAACGAAGCCCATATTGAAAGTAGGGATAAGTTATTAACAGTCTTTTTGCCATTAAGAAATATAAAATTTATATTAGTTTATGCTATATATACTAGTTTATGCTATTGCACTAATAAACAATTTAATATTGCAAATAAAAAGTTAAATGAAGGATGCTGAGTGGTAAGAAATATGGCATTGATTTCTGGCTCCCCACTTTAGTTTTTTTATTTTTATTTTTTTTACGTAATAAGAAAATCAGCTATAGTATTTTAAGCTACGTCGATAGAGAACGTAAACTTAATAGTAACTTAAAAACTATTTCTATGCCATTTATTCCTTCTGAGTGCTCGAAAGCTGTTCTTTTGTGATTTAATTAGAGTATAAGCATTTGTTAGCTTCAGTTTGAATGATTAGAACAAATCATTTCTGTCCAAAAATTATTTTTGACCATGTCCCATAATTGAAATACAATCTAATGCTTCCTTTTGTGATTCAACTTCGGAGTTTTCTATTCATTCGCAGGAAACAAGAGGTAAACGGTTTAATTCTGCACCACTCAACGATGGAAAACAGTAGCCGAGTATCAAGTGAAAAGGAATTCCATTAATTTGTCGAGTCTTTAACAAGAGACGGATACCGGACACTGCCCGGCTGGTAATGTCAATTGACAATTGCTTTGAAAACTTTGCACATTGACCAATGGTGCGTCCAACTAGCTATACAGATCATACTCTGGCAACTTAGGCATAGCATTAAACAGACTTTTCCGAAAACAATAACAAACCAGCTAACTCCCCCCAACAATCGGAATAATATAACGAGCAAGCGTGCAGCTTTTGGCCGCTATCGATCCTCCCACACCATGTTTCTGACAATGTAATGCCCCCCTCTTTTCCAAATACACGAATAATTAATGTTCCTGCCGGGGCTGTCCTGACAGTTGCAGAGAAGATTTTTTGTTATTTTTCTTTTGTTGCTATTGCTGGGAATCTTTTCTTCCAAAACTTGCAGCAACCAACGACCAGGGTGTTCGGGGACTGTCGACAGATAAATCATCCAAACACGTGGTTTTCGAGGACGTAACACCTCGCTGTTCGTATCCGTGGGTAGGGGAGGTGCAGTTCCAGAGAGTATTGTACTTCTGAAGTAATTAGTGAAACGAAGAAACAATGAGGGGAACTTGGACGAAAAAATGTATTACGTCTGATTGCTTTGATTAAACACAGTGGAACCTAATTACGAGGTAATGGAGGGTAATTACGTTCCGGCAATTTTTTTAAACCATTCTCGCCATTGTCTGTTTTGGCGGGAAAAAGTTTTGTTCCTTCTTCAACGGCATACGTTGTCCGGTTTGGACGTTCCTGTTTTGTTTGCGAAACGCTCTAAGGTGGATTTATATTTCATTTGTAAAAATTGAGACTCCGAAATGGGTTAAATAGTGAGATATTTTTCTTTGTTTCCGCTAATTACGGCACTTGGATTTAGCACCTTGTATAAGAACAAAGATGATTGTGTGGTTAAGAACGCAAAAATTCAAGAGAGGAAATGAAATTAAAATTTAGAAAACTACCTAATGAATTCACGAAAGCCCGGTACAACTGCATTTGTTTAGATATGAAAAAGTTCTAAGGATGTTTAAGCGATAATTTTGATGAGATAACTACTCTTCTTTCTTCTTGTTCGCAGATTTAAGTAAAATTACCAGAGTTTTCGCATAAAAATACATTAGAAAATTGCAAACATAAATTACTATTCATTTTAAAGAAAATGATTCATTTTTAGGTATTTGCATTTTTGTTTTATTTATGTAACTCTCGAACACTTGGAAGTTTTTAAGAAAGTAATAAAGAATTATTAATCAGGAAAAATGCTTGTGGAACATCTGTGAAATTATATGCGGTAGCTCAGAAAATAAGTGAATGCTAAAATGTGACATATGTAAAAGAGATACAGAATATAGAATATCAACAGAAAATGGTGAGTTTTTTAAGAGAAAGTCACAAAATAAAAGAATTAAATCAAAAACTTGGAAAACAAAACTGAAATAAAAGTATATTAATGCAAAAATAAAAGAAAATTCTCATAATATTAAATTACACTTGATAATTTTTTTTTGTCGATAAGGTCAGGAAGCACCCGAAAGAATTATTGACAGTATGTTTTTGAATTATATCGGATGAATTACAGAATTATTCAAAGAATTCTTTAATTTAAAAATAACTAAACGTATTTTCAATTAATTTAAAATAGTTAAATGATCGTATGAGAGTAATTGAACGACAGAGCGTAATTACAGTCATACGTAAATGCGAGAGTAGTAAATCAAGTGATAATTAAATGAGAGTATATGAAAATTTAAAGCATTAATTTTTTTTAATTTAACATGATGATAAAACCTAATAGAATCTGAAATCAGTTACCAAAATATAACTTGTTTCTATGTGACTCGAAGTATATAATATACAAAGCAGACTAAAAGCCAAAAAATTTCAAAGAACAAAGAGAACAAATCTTTGTTAAGATTTTAAAATCTAGTAACTTGGAAGAACGAAATGGCAGAATGTACAAGCCACAAAGAAAATGACAAATACAGAAACGAAAACCACAGAAAAGGAAAAATTGTCTAAAATCTAATAATAGGAATTATGATTTAGATCACAGTCTAAACCAAAACACGGGAACAAAATGTGGTGCTAACCACCAGCAAAAAGGAACATTCCCTGAAAACCAACGTCATTCGTTCAAAAGCTAACTATTCCTGAACAGTGCCCTGTACTAATAGAAATGGGACACAAAAAATACAGTTTCAAAAAATAGGTAAAAATAAAAGAGTATTCAAAATAATAGTAAAAATGAAAAGAAAATTAGAAAAAATCTTTTCCTTCCTAACTTTCTGAATGACGAATGTAACATAGCGTGGGAAGTAGCAGAAAAATCGAAAAGAAAGATAATAAGTAACTATGATTGCTTTTTTCCCTGTTAACTTACTACTTTAATATACTGTACTAAAAGATTTATGTTAATATACCATCAGTTAATTATTTTAAATTTATGGAATTCTTTGAATAGTTTTGCATTTCATTCAAACATAATTCCGAAACGTGGCTCTGTTAACATTTTTTTCGTTGCTCCTTGACAACGACAACAGAATTATCAACTGTTGCTTAATATCTTGCTAATTTTATTTTATTAGCCGAAAGGGGTAATTTGCCCAGAAGAGCTATTAATTTCGTTTTGGCATTTTCCGTTGATTCACTATAAAAGGCGAATCACTTTTTAAATTGTTGCCACCAAATATTAGTGCCCTGTATTATATTTGAAGAAATTAAATAATGAAAAATCGAGGTAAAAATTTTTTAGCTAATTTTTTAAAAACTATTCGTACGATTTTTACAAAACATGGCAGTTTGGCGTAATTTGAGTCGTAGAATCGAAACAATGAAAAAAAAAAAAACTGGCATGTCATTTCAGAAAAAGTCCGATTTTGTGTCAAAATATCTATATTAGAACAATGGTATATATAAATCTAATTCATATCCTAAGTCCGCTTTCGAGACATCAAAAACGCAAGTCGAATTTCGTCAATCGACCCAGTAGGACGGGAGATATAAAACTGTCCCATTTTTTTTCACAGTGTACATTCAGTTATGTCATATATTGCACCAGGATTTAATTTGCTACGCAATAAAAAACAAGTACATCAGTGTCATTAAAAAATAATTTCTTTCATCAATTTTGTATATTTGAAATAAATGCTAAGGCTACTTACTTTTCATAAATCCTAAAAGTACTTATAAGGATATTATTTAACAAAGAAATAAATTACTTGCAGGAAAAATTTCTTTTTACATCTTCTTTTATAATTAATATCTGAAATCAGGAAAGACTTACTATACTATGTATTACTTTAAGTGAGATAAGCACATGTTTTTGACCGAAAGATTTATCATAAAACTTTAAACTATATCTCCATGATACATTACATAAATTAGGCAGTATACAGAATTTCTAATGTTTTGCTTTTTTTCGTGAAATGTACAATCGTAACTCTGTAAACTGTGAATTATTCCTAAGGTCCCTTTTCATGAGTTACCATAAAAATCGTTAAATATGATGTCTAATCAAATATTAAATTACCTTTTCGATATCTATAGTGTGATACAAATATTTTAAATGGAACATTTTGAATAATTAAATAATTTATTATTACGTTTAAGTGATTTTATTTTTAAGCCTTTTGCAGTCAAATTTCATTCGAGTTACTATAATGCTTCTAAAAATACAGAAACGGAATGTGGTGCCAACCACCTTTTTTAAGAAACATATTACGTCTTTTTTAAGAAACATATTTAACTAAAATTACTGAAATAATAAAAGAAATCCTTATGTGAAAAAAAGTTGGTGTATGATTTAAAAAAAAATTAAATATGGAAATTCTTCTTTAATTCGAGTAATGTTGGATACGAAATGAAATCTAGACAGAAAGAAAGTTTTGAATTTCATTTATTCGTATTTCGACTTACAGATTACATTTGGAACGACAAAAAACATTTTTTGAAAACTGAAAACTAGAGCCTTATTGCTAATTTTTTCCTTCTAAAATTTGCTTTGAGAGAAGGCATTTTATTCGAGAAGTGATTTCTAAAAAATACATATATTTTATTATTACTTATACTGAGCTTTTTATGTTTTTTATTTGAGCCATTCTTTTTTCAAATGATGGAAATAAGTTCGGCTTTTTTAAATACGTACTTTCAATATCATATTCTTAGCAATTGTAGATGTACTATGTAGAGCCATTAATTTGGGGAAGAAGCAAACTTGAAAAATTCATTTTACCCTTGCTGAAAATCGAACTTGTGTCCTCCATTTAAAAATGTTAATCAACAAGGGCCTTTTATTCTTTACTTTCCTTTTCTTCTTTTAAAGATGGACCAGGAGAAGAGAAAATTCTTAATCCAGCAATCCAAATCGATGATGAATTATTCCCCTCCCCACCTTTCATTCGGGCCTCAATATACACAATCATTAACTTTTTAATTTATGACACTTGAATATTTTACTGTGCTGTCTGCTAGAATCTAAACTAAATATTAGTATGACGCAGTTAATTGGCGACCGCTACCCACCAAAATTCGTAAGCTTTGGTGGATGTGGAGTAAAAGTATGAATGAAAAATTATATGCAATGCCTGAATCGACAGGTTGGACTAATCTAATCCGTTATAGAGATGTCTTGATCTTACCTAACACTGCGAACATTTTCAGGGGGTATTTTCTTACTTAGATGTACTTCGTTTGCAAAAAGGAATCGAGAACATTACACATGTTGAAAATATTTTCAGTCACTGCATCTATGGTAAAGGATTGTAACAGCCATTGAAAGTTTAACTCCATAATTCATCGAAACTGAAGTGAGAATGAGTATAGGTTCGATGTCTAATGGGTGGCAATTGCAGTAAATATGGGAACCTCTTAATTAATGTTTCCCAACGAGGGGCCTAAGCCCCACAGGGGATCATTTCGATTGCTAAGGAAGGCAATTCGAAAATGGACTCGTCCATACTACTTTAAGGTGACAAGGGATGTTCAAATTTCCAAATTTTCTTCAAAGTCGAATATTATCGAAATTTCATTTTTTATTCCCCAAAATAAAGAATAAGCAAGTGATGTATACGTAAAGAAGTTTTTAAATTGCGGTGCATTTTAAATATTTTATAAAGAATTTTCACTGTAGGCATGGACATTTAAATAGCTGACACATTACGCTTTCCAGACGTTTTTCGCACATTCAACGAACGAATTCATTTTATTTTTTACTGTAGGAACGTCAACAGGTATATTATTCTTCCAGTGAATAGCAATAGCAACTGTTTTCAGCTTTGTTTATATTTAGCGGTGTGACGAAGTTTTTAAGTGATCTTACATATATTTATTTCAGCCCTTAGTGAAATGAGTGGTGCAAGCAAGAAAAATGTTCGTCAGTATTCGGAGGAATATTTAAAATTTGGCTTCATAACTGCTGTATAGGATTACCAAACAACTTTTTGTCTTTTATGCCAACAGTGCCTGACCAACGAATCAATGAAACGAGGTGGTCTTAAGGCACATTTTAAGGTGAAATATAATACTCGTATTAAATTCAGATTTGAATTATTTTCAAACTTTAAAGAAACATCAAAGTCTCTTTTTACTGCTCATAATGCAACTGTTAATCCTAATCTCTAGGCTAGTTATCAATTTTCATTACTCATCTTTTAAATCTGGGAAAAGTCATGCTATAGGGGATAATTTAATCAAACCACCAATATCAGCATTTCTTAAAACGGTTCTAGTAAAAGATGACAAAGACGTTAAAGCTGTGCCACTGAGTAACAATACAGTTAGCATAAGAATAGATGAAATGAGTGAGGATATTGAAATACAACTTGTTGAAAAGTTGAAAACAAGAAAATTTTCGGTGCAAATGGATGAATCAACTTTACAAGAGACAGTAAGACCGTACTTATAACTTACATAAGATATAATGATAAAGGAGATTTTGCCGAAAAAATATTGTTCATAAATCATTAGAAAGCACCACTACCTGCAAATGTATTTATAATAAGCTAAAAAATTACTTAGATATCAAAAATATGCCAGCGAAAATATAACATCTTGTGATGAAAGATGAGAATCCAGAAATGCTTCTTGTGGATTATGTTATTCATAGAGAAAGCCTGGAAGCTAAAAACTTTCATCCTTTTCTAAATGAAGTCCTAAATTTAGTTATACAGTGTATCAATTCTGTTAAAGCTAGTGCCAAATGTGAACGTCTCTTCAAGCTATTTTGGGCAAAACAAAATGAGGATTATATGAAACTTACACTTCACACTAAAGTAAGATGGATCTCGAAAAGGAACTGCTTGGAAAGATTTATGAAACTATTTTGATACTCTTAGCGATTTTAAGCTACAAACCTGAAATGAAAAATCTGTTAACGGTCGACAGATTTGTTTAAGGCATTTGTGAATTATTTAGCCGATATCTTTGAAAAACTAAATATATAAAATAAACAACCATAAGGAGCAAATAAAAAGCCTGCCGACATAAATGCGAAGATATTTGGTTTCATGACCTTTATTGAATTATGTCAACTATGTATTTACAACAAAAATTTTGAAAAGTTTCATTGACTCCCAAAATGTGTAGTGGCTAATACCGCTATGCATACATGTTACTGTCGGTCATTTGAAAATTTGTGCTAGGTGGGGCCTAGCACAAAAAAAGGTTAGGAAATTACTACTACTCTTAACAATCTTCATTTGCGACGATCGCCCAGCACTTATTACAATATCCTTTTCGTTTACTACGCAAAACGTTATTACGTTCAGCGTCAAACGTGTTTGAGATTGAAATTTTGGGCATCTCTTAGGATTTTAACATTTGAATCATTGAGATTTTCAACAGAGTTTGAATAGTATGTTTTTATCAGTAGATGGTTAGGTTGAAACACCTTCCAACGGATGCGGGAACGGTAAATATGGATATTTCCGTTGAAATATGATACCCGAAATTTGTCGCGATTTTAATACTTACTTTTCTTCGTAGAAGGAAATAAAAAAAGTTTGTTATTATAGCCTTTGGTATTTTTTGTACTCACCCTCTATTTCTACAACGATTACGTTTAAAAATTTGTTTGTTTCAAGAATACGATGTTGCTACACGCATATTGGCTATATATCTGAACATAGTGGACAAAGCACATGAATGTTTTAGGTTAGATATCTTCATATATTGATTGAATTTGCGTCTCTCAAAGCACTTTTTTATGGTCTGAATTCTTATTACAGTTTTAAACAGGCAATGAAGCTCAGACTTTTAAACTTTTAAAATGCGCTTATACCATAAGTTATAACCTCACAAAAAGAGAGTTTGCGCAGATTTAGAATCCATACTCGACTTTGCATTATTATTCTTCATTAACTGATATCTTCCTTGCTTAATTATAATTCTTTGAAAGTACTTCTAACATGCAATTCCTTCAATTGTAAAATAACGAGTTGGCCGTCTATTTTTAGTCTGCATTTATAACAAACAGCCGGTATTGTAGAGTTGAAATGATTACGCTAAATTGTGTACGTGGTAGATAGTCATGAACTGTAATTTTAGATATTTTTGTTAAAAAGATCCAGCAATCTCAAAAGATTGACAGCATTGAGCTAGAACCGCAGAAAGTATTAGCCCAAAGCCTATGGGAAGCTGCGAAAGAAACAGCCGCTCTCCCTTTTCTTTCGTCAATTAACCACCTCATTGGGGATTCAGGACCATGCTCGATTCGGCAAGATCTGTTCGTGTCATTGCGATCTGACTTCCAGATGTATAAATCAGAGAAAATGACAGGGCGCCCTTCCACGAAGATGAGTGCCTCGTAATGATGGGCAGTCTGGAATACGATACCGCTTACTACACTCCGCCTCCTCTCTGGGTAATTTCGCACCGTTTACCTACCCACTTATAAAAGGGGACCATTTTTTTGCCCTTTTGATACTCCTGAAGCTGCGGGCTTCAGTCGTGACTCTACAAAACGGATCTGCCCTCCGGTTCAATGTGATTGGATCCAACGTCGAAAATACTTCGTGATGGAAGCATTCCGTGTGCTTATACGGTAGTCGCAACATCGATTATTGAGGGAAAATATTCAAGTTACAGAATAGTCAAAAATCATTGACTATTGTATCTTAATTATTGTAAAACCGATGATATGTTAGATATAACGGAATGTTATGTAGATGATACGAATTAGGTAGGTGTTTTGAATTGCATGAATTACATATCAATCGTTGGCTTTCAATTTGAGGTTTGTTATAAATCAAGCCATATTGTAGGATCGTTCATTTGTTTATATGAAAAGAATGAGGCAGTCGTATCTGGCAACAGGAAAAATATGGTTGATCGAAATGTTTGACATTCGTAACCTTGCGACACAACACTGCGCTGAAATTATACTGCGCTTTGGAATTAAAATGCTGAATTGAAAGGCTTAACAATTGATTGCTTTGAATTACGAACATTCGAAATAAAGAGAAAAATGAAAGACGTAAATGATTCAAATGATTAAGAAGTTTATAAAATCTAAAAATGCGAAAATTTCGAAATATTCTGTTGGTTACATTTCAAAGTACACAGATCATGAGACTCAAATACACTGGAAAGTAACAGTAAATTTCCTGTAACATATTCTTGCCGTGAAACTTGTAAAAATAATTGAAATAAGAAAAAACCAAGCTCTTATATGGATTCGTGCGTGTCAATAATATCTTTAAGTGGCATACTTTGAGCATACAAGAAATTGCAGCTGTAATTACAAACTTAAATTTTTCTCAAATAGTCTGCCATTACTTAATTTTCAATATATAAGATTTTAGAAAATGACACTGTTATGCATCTAAATTTTAATCTCATTTCAATCCTTTGCCTGAAAAACAAATGGGAAGCTTAGCAATGATATCCATTTATTAAAAAAAAATTGAAAGGTTTTAGATTTTAAATTACGTCCAAATGGACGTTTTTTAAACATTTTGTGTGTTACCCTTATTTATTAAATATCATGTTCTTCGCACTTAAAACAAAATTCGGTTCAAGAGCAATATCGCAAAATAATTTTAAATTGAACATATCTTTAGAATTTCCGATACACGGTCTCACCCGCTGGAGGTGAAAATGTTTTTTTTCCCGTAGAATGTTGCCATTGCTCGCTTTTAAATCCTTGAGTTTGTCAATCAAAAATCCGTTAAAGTTTTACAAACTATAAATACGATAATGAAACAAATTCCAAATATCAAATTTGGGCTTCCAGATGCCCATATTTGCAGTAGGATTACGTCATTTAAAATTTGATGGCTCTAGGTACCGTTGTTTTATCACAATGCGAAAAACGTACGTACATTTATGCAGATTCTTCATTATTTAATTTCTTCAAATATAATACAGGGCAATAATATTTGGTGGCAACTGTTTGAAAAGTGAAACGGGCATTCAGAATGATTGGACGCAAAATCGCAGAACGAAAACAATAGTCCCCCAGGGACAAAGCCCCTTTGGATTAAAAAAAAAATCTGAAAGCCTTCAGATTTTACATTACGCCCAAAGAAGCGCTTTTTTTAACGTTTTGTGGGTTACCTTTATTTATTAAATATCATGTTCTTCGCACTTAAACCATAAAATTTTGTTACACAACAATATTGCAAAAATAATTTTAAAATGAGCATTTCTTTAGAATTTCCAATACACAGTTTCGCGCGCTGGAGACAATTTTTTCCCCGTACAATGTTGCCATTGCTCGCTTTGAAATCGTTGAGTTTGTTAATCGAAAATTCGTTACAGTTTTACAAAATATGAAATAGATAATAAAACAAATTTTAAATTCCAAATTTGGGCTTCCAGATGCCCATATTCGGGTGAAACGTACGTTATTAAAAATTTAATGGCTCTAGGTACCGTTGTTTTATCACAATGCCAGAAAGATACATACATTTATGCAGATTCTTCATTATTTAATTTCTTTAAATTTAATACAGGGCGATAATATTTGGTGACAACATTTAAAGTTTTCAACGCAAAATGCCAAAACGAAATTAATAACCCTTCTGGGCTAAACGCCCTTTTGGCTAAAAAAAAGTGCGAGAAAGCATAATTTATGCCAAAGGTTATCAATCACAATTTTGTGTCAGCAGCTAATTGCATGCTGTCTGATTATCAGAGCGCTAGTGCGCTAACTAAGTGTGTTAGTTTTGTCAGAATTATATAAGAAATAGAAGCTCTCCGATTCTTTTAGGTTGGATCAGAATTTATGCAGTTTTTACTACTAAGCACTTTCTA
>KK112514.1:210065-228861 GCA_000611955.2 Stegodyphus mimosarum | reverse complement strand
TAATACTTTCACGCTTCTGCATATTGAATCATAATAATCATCTAACATTTAAATGGTGCAAGATATAATGGAGGCCGTTTCGCCAGTTTATGAAAAATTAAGTTGATATTAAAATTTTTTTGAAACGCTCAAATTTCTCGCGAATCTTACAACTAGTCAGTCTTCAAATAGGAAATCATGGATTTTAATTAGTGAATTGTTTTGTTTATCTGGAGTATTAAAACAATACTGATACATAGATAAAGAAATGTATTATGGTTGCCTGTTACTCTCTTCATGACGTAAGAAAATATTTTCAGTTACAGTTATATAAAGGAGGGTTGAAACTACTTTTATAAAATGCTTTATTAAGCATAAGATGAAATTACATATATGAAATTCTGAAAAGTGCTAGCCAAGTAATACTGCAGATCATTTTAGTAGAACAAGGAATAACTTAAGGACTGTTTATGGTGAAATGAGGACTGTTTTGCAGTCAGAGCAAATCAGTGTCATAAAAAAAAGAAAAAAATTCATGGCCCGTCTTACACTAAATGAAGAAATGAAGTTACGTCATCTATCACGTCCTACAAATAAAGCATGTATATTGTTGTTCTCATCCCTGAAGTCGCAATCACTCGAATTTGATTTTGCGGTTCCTTAAAACTACCCCCTCCCCTAATTTACCTGGTATCCCCGCCCTGCTTAAATGACCAATGATTTGCCCTCCTCTATTTTAGCAATTCCCACCCCATCTTTTGTTTTTTCGTTTTCTTTCTTTGTATTCATCATTTCGGCAATCACACTTGGCCTTCTCTCTCTCTCTCTGGTGTGTCTCTGCTTAACTTAACTACGTGCAATAACAAAGAAATGGCTGTTATTACTTTTCAACCTTTTGCTGAAAGTCCATTTCTCTTCAACACATCGCCTGTTATTAGCACATTGTTTGTTTGAAAGGGCACCTTTATCGCAATGACATTTATCGGGGGGATTATTTCATCCCCCACTAGTTATCCCCGCGTGCTCATCTTCTCCTTCTAGTTACTTTTTGCTGCCTTCTGAGTGTGACAAATGATATCTCGGGCAGTTATCGTAATTATGCCTTTTATATTTTATCAGTGGTTGGACTTCTATTCAAAATCTATCTCAATTTCTTCACGTAGAAATCGGTGCTTGGAACGTATTATTTTAGAGGGGATTCTATGCTAATTTTCACCTTCCCAATTCTCCAACACCATTGGCTTATGCAAGAACCCTTACGGAAAGAACTCTTCTTCTCTTTTCCACATTAACGATCTGCAAGTAGACAACATTCAATAGAGTTAGAGACAGTCGTTGCTGTCCAGTTGCTCATATTTGTGATTTTACAAAGCTTTGCTCATGAAGCACATCTATGAGGTCGAATTGGGGAACAGACTGCATTTATCCGAGTGAGTATTTCTGATTAATTCCTATATAAAGTTAAAAATTACATATATGATGAAGGGCTGAGATTCGCATTTTGATTAGAACAGTATAAGTGAAAAGATTATGTCATCGACTATATTTGCGTTATAGAAAATAATGGAAGAAATGTATTAAATAACTTGATTTAATGGCATGTTAATTTAAGAAAAAAAAATAACGAATTTTCATCATGAAAATCGTTTTGTAACGGAGAATTCTTATGTTGAATATGCTATGGAGTTAAAAACTAAATAAATTTGAGATTTGTTTTATTTATTTTAATTTAAAATTTTCTTTTAATTTTTAAATATTAATTTTTCCTTGTTGCAAAAAATTACTTTAATTTCAAGATTATTAATTTATATAAATATTTTTCAGTGCAATACTGTAACATAGAAGCTTATGCTGTAATAGGAAATACTGTGATGCCAAATATAGGAAGGTATAAAAAGAAAAAATCTGATTAAATTCCATATCATGTACATATGAAAATCACGTACATAGTATGTTGTTTAGACAAGTTGTCATATCCTCGGCACCTTGCCAAAGACACGAATATGCAAAATCATTATTTCGTAAAGAATTCTTTTAAAGGTTTGGTAGTGTTTGACTCCAAAAAAATCGGCTTATGATTTAAGTAACTCTCTATATGCCGCTCACAGACTATGCATCTTTCTCTCTTTGACACATATGAAACATGGGAAAAAAACCTGAATGTTGTAAAATAGGAAAAGAAAATTAAGTTTCGCGGTCTTGATGTCGTGCCTTCAATTGATATAAATATAACTTATTTGAATCATTTATCATAAGATGGAAATTACGTATGATATGAAAGCTTGAAAAGTGCTTATCAAGTAATACTGAAGATCATTTTAGTATAACAAGGAATTACTTAATGAATGTTACGTAAGCAATAAGCTTTAAAATTAAAAAAAGGTAAAATTCAGATATCAGATTTTTGGGTCCTATAATTATGTTTTTTATACAGTTGAAATGAAGTCCGATTTCTTATCAGTAACTAGCACACTATTTATGTTTAACAATCCTGTTACCTGAGCATATATTCTAGCTTAAATTTTTAATAAATTTTAATTTTTCTTATGCATTGTAAAAAGAGTTATCCTAAGCAAAAAATTTCAGAATTGTTTCATTAAAAAAATGAAATTATGTTAAAAGGTACTTTTTTACAGCGTCATTGATATTATATTTTATTTGTTAGTTTATCTCCATTTTCTTTTTTCTTTATGTTTGTTTTAATTGCTTTATATATTTTATTCCATTATTAATTTTCAAGCAGCATTCTTGGCTACCTTCTTTTAGGGATATTCCATTTTTTATTTTAGAAAATAAAACCTTGTTAGTACGTCAGATAGAAAGTAATCTTTATAAATTATTTAGACTTTCATTTATTTTTCTTTAAGCTTAAAAGTAGCAGGAAAAAATTTAGATTGCCTTAAAAATTTTAACACCTTTCAGCTTATTTCTGTGTTGTAACAACTTTTCTTTCCAAACTAATAAAATGCACTTCCATAAATCAGCTTTTTTTCACAATTTTTTCTTTTTGATGGTTTATTTAAATTTTTATGACGCTTTCGATCTAAAAGGTTTTTAAAGGTATATCTTAGCCTATACGTACTTGCTAATAATGAATTAGAATCAGAGGTCAGCATATGTGCAGCTGAGACCGGTTCTTTTCAAGTTTTAAAATTTTAATACCGTTTATAAGAAAATTCAATCATTAATTCAAACATTATTAGCTTTCAACTTATTTGTGCACTTTGATAGGATAACTCTCCACATGATCTGAGATTTCGCACACATAATGGAATGAATTAACAAAACTCAGGAGAAATTCTTTAAATCTGAGAGAGGCAAATAGCTCTAAAATTCATCCTTAGCAAATTTGAGGAAGCATGAAATCCATCCTTTTAAGGAAAGCTGAATAATTTCAAATTTTCCTTAATTTTGTAATATTGTTTGCAATATTTCTATATATAAAGTTTTCTTAACTCTGTGACATATATTCAACTTTTAATTAATTAAAGACTTTGTTAGATTATGTTTTTCTGTGCATATTGATAAGAACTGTCATTATCATAGAATAAAATGATTAATCGTTCATTAAATTAATGTACCAAAAATGAGGAAATATTTTGTCCAAATTTAAATATTTATTCATTTTTGAATCTACTTCAAAGCCTACTGCTTTGAGAATTTTTCATTGCTATGAAGAAAACTATTATCAAATTTTAATAATATGATTTTTTTATTTAATAAACTGAATGGTCTAAAACTTTGAACACTTGTTTTGAGGATATAAAATAATGTTGTAGAATCATTAAGCTATTTTGAAGCAGGAGATGTGAAAAATATGCACTGCCCTCGCTGGTACTTGAACCTGGACCTCTCGAATACGTGCCGAATGTGCTACTGTTACACCACGATGGCATGCTGGAAGAAGCAAAATACCTCACCTTATTGATTATTGCAAAAATATCACCTTATTGATTGTTGTCTTTAAGTTTCGCATATTTTATTTTAACACCTATGGAAAACAAATATATTTGCAATTTAGTCTGTTACTTACCCCTTCAGTTATTAAATGATTAAAAATTATTTACTGCGACTGTTAGTTCTTTTACTAGTAATACAGAGTATTACGGAAGGAAAAACACGTTATCCATAAGTGTTGTGTATGTTACTAATAAATCATAGTAACTGTAATAGTTGATATATACGTTGTTATATGTCTATCTGCAATTAATTAACTTAAGTAACATAAGATTATAAAAGTGCTTGCCTCCTGTTTTAGTTTTTGCATACTTATTTTCACATTAAAATAAAGTATTAAATATAATGATCACTAAATCATATACAGTTGGAAATTTATTATTTATTTAAGTTTTCATTTTGCTACTTCTCTACAACTAAACTAAGACGCCCAAGTAATTGAAAATATTTAACAACGAAAATCAGTTTTATTGAAATTAAGATATTTTCAATTTTTCGTTTATTTTCTTATATAATTTATCCTATAGAGACATTAGGTTATTTAGAAAGCAGGAGAGATGAAAAATGTGCAATGTTCTCACCGGGACTCGAATCACGGACCTCTCGAATACGCGTCGAGAGTGTTGACAACTACACCACGAAGGCATGCGAAGAAGGCGGGAGAAATGCCTTATAATCCCACAGATAATAAACTATTATTACATGGAATTGTTAACAAATTTTGCAGTAATAAGCTAATTACCTAGCTTAGCTCGCTCTATACTATAAGAGCCACCCAGTATTATTTTACATATCAATTTCTGTAATTATTCCAAAGTAATTACTGCTTATTGTTATTTTTGTTCATTTAAAGAACACGAAATTCTTTCAGTTAAAGTTCCTGTCTATTTCAGCAATCAAATAAGAAATATTAAAAAGAATTCAATTATCTTACACTTGTCCTTACTTCATTTGCGTTTCAAATGTTATTTTAATAGGATATGAATTTATATGGAATACTTTTCCTCGACAAATCACATGCTCACAGAACAATTTAATGACACAAGTTTTATAATCCCTTTCTGATTTAAAATCCTCATGTTATGGGCAACTTTACAACTTTATAAGTTATGTTATCAGCTGCTATCTCTACGTTTCTAACCGTTCGATTGTGGAACGAGATATTTTTTCTTATTTAACATCTATTTATCCTCAAAAAACCTAATTTACAAGGGTTATATTTTCTTATTTTATTACTCCAGGGAGCACGTTTTAGGAAATATTTAGGTGATTTTCTATTTATTTTTTCTATCAGAGTAAAAAAAAAAAATAAAAAAAAAAAAAAAAAACTCTAAAAGCTTTCCACGCCCAAAGGGGCATTTTTTCATTTTTTTCATTTACACACATGTTTCGAGGGCATTTGTGCTAACGCCCCTTTGGGCTAAAATTATTTAAAAACAGCATAGCTTTAGAATTTACAATAGACAGTCTCGACCCTGGAGATAGAAATGTTTTTTGCCATACAATGTTGCCATTGCTCGCTTTGAAATCGTCGAGTTTATTAATTAAAAATTCATTAAAGTTTTACAAAATATGAAACCGAAAATAAAACAAATTAGAAATTCGGACTTCCAGGTGCGCATATTCGGGTGGAGGACTACGTTATTCAGCAATTTATTTTATAATGTATGCGGAAGAAGTCAGAATGCAAACATTTCGAAAAGGCTGAGTAATATGTGTGTATTTATGTGCTCTTACAAACAGTAAAGTGAAACTTATAATTAATTTGAAATGATTTATGAAAAAAATGGATGAGGGCACAGCTCATGAATCAATCTGTGAAACCTGGTAAAATATATTTATTGTGTTTTTCTGCAAAAACACTATATAAAAAAACAATTTTATACTATAAGGTATTTTCTCCCTCCTTTCTGCATGCCTTCGTTGCGTAATTGGAAGCCTATTCGACGCGTATTCAAGGTTTCGAAGCCCGACGAAAGCATTGCACTGTTCGCACGTCTCCTGCTTTAAAAAACCCTTATGACTCTACAGTACGAGTTTAGAGTCTAAGGGAGTTAAATACGCTTTTATAAATTGAGGTAATGTTGCCAATATTCATAAGAACTACTAATAGCATATTTACCAAATAATATGTGTTTAACTCATATCAGTTTAAGTAGATTATTTAAATAGAATTACACCGAAAAGTGATTGTGAAAGCCATTGCTCACCAGTGAACTGCAGTTTACGGTCAGCCAATAGGTTACAAGTTTGAGATGATGTTGTGATGTTTATGGTTATGTTTATAAACAAAATGTTATTTAATTTGTATCTTTCCTTTCTGCCTTATTTCTCCCCGAGGTTCGCACAATCCAGAATTATTAAAAATGTTTATTTGAGGAGCAAACAGTTTTATTATAAAGATAGAAGAATTACGTGTAGTTGCTGCTTGAGAGTTTTGGTTTTCTATCTGTAGCTGCCTTATTATGTAAAGTTTCGCTCTTTGCTGGCTGTTCCGACGCCGGTCTTGAATATGTTAGTGTAACAGTATAAAGATATATATGGGGTTTGTAAGTTCTACATTTGAAATCCTATCGTGGTCTAAGCGAAGCTTGCAGCCCCTGTTGGGATTAAATTAAATTGTTCGAATTTACAGCAGCTTGCAGAAAGCTTATGTTTACGCCAGGCCCAGTAACTAGTACTTTTACTGCTCTGTGTATATTTTTAATTTACCCCTCATAAGTAGTGAGGTAGAATAAATTTATTTTATTCCTGTGTATGTTATTTTAGAGTTGGAAGTTTTTGTGTCGATAATTCACCTCAGAGAATCGGCGAAACACCTTATTTTAATTATAATTGAGCTAGCTAAATTAATTTGGACTTAAACCGGGTATTATAATGTAGTAAACTTACCGTTTTTAATTCAAATTAATACAAATAGCATCGATGGTTACTGGCTGACTGTCGCTGGCAGCCAGTCCAAAGTTACCGATGTAACGCAGTGCAGTAAATTTTGGGAAAACTTAAAGTTAAAATTAAATCTAAGTACATCGTTTCCTTTCAAGGTTGTTGGTCATTTGTAACCTACAGTTTGACGTTACTGACGATCAACAATGGGTCACTAATACGGAACAGTAAATTTAGATTGATTTTAAAATTAAAGCGAAGCACATAGGTATCAGTTTAGGTTGTTTGTAGTAACTGTATGTATAATTTAACGGTTATTAGCGATCAATTCATAGAGCACGGCTTTGGGGTTATGCAACAAAGTTTTTAAATAAACTGCACCTGTGCCCGCTAGAGTAGTTGATTACGGATGGTACTGGCGATTAACTCATGTCAGCAGTATGGGACAGTAGTAGTAGTACTAACGGAGGACGTGGGCACCATCTCTCCACCGTTAAGGTTAACTGGTAGTAGCACTACATCCGCCCTTAGCTAGAGTATGGGACAGTGCTGTAAATCTAGTTAGATTGTTAAAATTAAATTTAACGGATGGCTGCTATTGCCCATTACCAAAAAGCTTCTGTGATCATCAAAGCCCATCACAGGTCACCAGAGACACCAGTGTATTTTATTTACGGTAGACTCACGGATTTCTAATAACCAAAGTACGACAGTACAATGTGTGCTGGAATGCTAAAACTTGCCAAAAACAAATGTTTGATAAATGTGTGACAACGTAATACAAAATAACGCAGCAAAAAATTTTCGGAAGCCTCCGAAGAGGACATTTTTAACATAAAAATACTGAGTAATTTAAAAGAGCATATCTGAGAAAAAATACAAATTTCTCTTTAAAGTTAAAAGAATAGTCTAATCAAATAGAGACAACTAAGATTATAAATATGATGACTGATTAAATTTTCAAATTTTACTCATGGGAAAAATTAGCATTACAAAAGTCGTTTAAGCTCTACTTGAAAATGTTGCTTGAATTTTTTTTAATAAACTCGCGTTTGACGGGCAAGTTTTATTACATTATTTTAAAATTTTAAATGCCATATTTTGTAATTTTGCAATTATTCCTGTTATCTTGGGCCAAAATTGGGGAAATATTATTTCTCAAATCTTTTTATTATCATCAATAAAACCATTTTTTTTATTCTTCTGTAACAAAATGTAGCTTTAAAAAAATCATAACGCGGTGATACAATTTTTTTTGCTTTAAATATAATATAAAACTTTTAAGTGTCGTTAAAGAATGTGAAACTGAAAACTGTTTTTACTTTAAACTTCGATAATACACCACTAATGGCCTGTGAACAGATGTTTTGTGGAATAGAAAATAATTCTACTAAATCCTTTTCTACGAGTAATATCATCAAATCTGAGCAAATTTGTGAAATATAAGTTGGTACAAAAATCCTTAATGTATTAAAAAAGGTAATTGTGAGACTGTATTAAAAATTAAAATCCAAAGTTTGTGAAGTGTGTAATTATAAACGCATTTTGAATCTTTGGATTGGATTTTCATTGTTAGCCAAACCTACTGTCACAAAAGAAATTTACTTATGACCAAATTTTGTATCCGTCAAATTTCTCACTAATATCCTTATGTAGCAATATGGAGCAACTCTTCATTGGATAAGGTTGTATAGGTTTATCTAATCAAGGAATTTTTGACAGGAATTCGACGAGATGATCCAGTCTCATGGCTACTCTTTTCTCCAGAAAACAGCCATAAGTCGCCCTTGAAATTTATTGATTTTGATTTAAAAAAAAACAGATTACAAAACATTTTTTAATATTACTTTTTATTACTACGTTCTCTTGATAAATGTTTTGCGGTACAGCAGTCAGTTTTTTTAACAGATTATATATATAATGGGTGACCAAATTTCCCTGCGATAAGAGCCTCATGGTAAATCTCGTGAAACCTCGAGAGCTACATAAACATAAAAATGGATTATCCGGTCCTCACCTCTTTGTTGAGGTATCACCGGAGCCAATGGCTAAGAGGTACTAATTAATAAATTTTGAGCAAATATGCTAAAGTTACCAGTTACATAATAAAAACCCTAATTTTTAAATTTTTGATGTCTTCTGACTAAAAGATGTGTTGGCCTCGCCAACATCTTTATTAATATTTAATACAAAAGAATATAGAATATATTTAATACATTAATCAGAAGAAAAGTAATACAATTGTTATAAGATGCAGTCATACAATTTACAAAAATCGTTATACAGAGCAGAGTGTTGGAATATACAGTTGCTACCGTTGGATATTTACATAGTACATATTACTTGTATTTATTTAATTATACAATTGTTCTTCATATTTATATATATATTCCATGAATAAGGAGATGAGTTTTCTTCCTTTATCATTTAATATTAGAGTTCTTATATTGTCTCTAGTGATATTAAATGGGAATAATTCTCGTCTTTTCTGGTTCGTGCTTGGACAGTCTATGATCATATGTAGTGCATCCGCATCATTTTGACCACATGCGCATCTGCATAGGTTGGAACGTAGTTTGAATCTATTTATGTATTGCGGAAATGCTCCATGATTTGTCAGAACTTGATTAAGGAAGAAGTCACAAAAGTGACGTTTCTCAGAAACACTTGGTAAAAGTTGGAATGTGTGTCGACTTGTTTCTTCTTGGTTCCATCTCTGTTGCCATAGATCTTTTGCTATGATCTTTGTCATTCTGCGTAAGTAACTTAGAGGTATCCTGCAATTTACTTGATCTTGGGCATAAATGCCCTTCTTCGCTAAAGAATCTGCTGTCTCATTTCCGATACATCCTTGGTGTCCCTTTACCCAGTGTAGGGACGAATTAGTGAAGCTGAGGAGCTTCTTTATTTCTATGATATGAATGTTGAGAATATCGTATTTATTTAAGGATTTTAGAACTGCTTGACTATCTGTATAGATGTTTGCCTTTAATTTATTGTTTTTCAACCATTTTAAAGCTTCTTTAAGCGCCAGTGCTTCTGCTTGATAGACAGAACATCTGGTATCTAATTTGAGTGAATATTGTTCTTTTAGTGTGCCATCTTTGAAGATACAAAATCCAGCGCCGGTTCCATCTTCATTCTTTGAACCGTCAGTATAAACTTCAATTCCTTTAAGAGATGGCGGTCTATCATCCCATGTGAATACTTTTATTTTTGCTGGGTGAGTATGCCACTTGGAAACTGAGTTTTCAATTTCAAAAATGGGAATATTTAGGTCTTCAAATCGAAAGTCCGACCAACCTCTTTTGGTCCTTTGAATCGCACATTCAACATCTAGTTTTAAATCTAGAGGAATCAGGCCGGATAGAATTTGTAATGTTGAAGTGGCCGTAGTTTTATAACTTTTGGTTAAGGCCAATAATATTATTCGTTGAATTTTTTGGAATTTATTTTTCATTTTCACTGTTGGCTGGAACCACCAAGCCGGAGCAGCGTATACGGCTGCTCTTTCGATTGCTCTTTTATATAGTTCCTTTAACACAGATTTTGATATTCCTGGCATCCGCAGGAGAGAGTTAATGATTTTACATGTCTTTGTTTTGAGATAATCCAAGTGGGGTAACCACGTTAGACATTCATCAATTATAACTCCTAAGTATTTTATTTGTTTTTGCCTCTTTATTGTAATGCCATTGAGTTTAATAGTGGGGGCCGAATAAGCTGCTCCACGTTTTTTGAATGGTATAAACATAGAATTCGATTTCTCAGGAGAGAATTGTAATTTATTATGCTTCGCCCAATTGGACAGTTTTTCCAGAGCGGAGTGTGCCCTGGTGTGGACTTGCATGTGTGTTGACCCCGTTATAAGGAGAAGCACATCATCGGCATACGCCTGAATATATATTCCTGTGTCAAAATTCAGCTGCAACGCAGTGTTCATCACTATATTCCAGTATAAGGGTCCCGAATTTGAACCCTGTACACAGCCTTTCTCTTGAATTTGAGAGTATTCATGTCCGTTAAACTCATATACTATTTTTCGACCTTTTAGTGAGTTTTCTATTGTTTTATATATGTTGAGAGGACATTTTAGTGTCCGTAATTCCTTTAGAAGACATGGCCACCAAATATTATTGAAGGCACTTTTGATATCTAACGATATCACATTTGTATAGCAATTGTTTCTTCTGTTCTGCTCCACTTGATCAATAATATCTTTAATTGCATCGGAAGTACTAATTCCCGCTGTAAAGCCATATTGCCTTTTGCTCAATTTTTGATTAGAGTTCAAAAAATAACTTAGTCTGTGAGTTATTAGCTTGTCATAAACTTTGCTCCATGTATTAAGGAGACATATTGGTCTATAGGCATCTGGTTGGTCTCCATTTTTGCCTTCTTTTGAGAATAGGACCAGCTTTGCTGTTTTCCAGCAGTTAGGAAATTCGCCACGTCTTAGTAGTTCATTAAATAGTTTTGTATGCAACTTTTGATTTGAGTAAAAAACTTCTAAAAGTATTTCTCGTGGAATATTATCCAGTCCAGGAGCTTTTCCTGGATTAAGTGATTTGATGGTATATTCTACCTCTTGAACTGTAAAAGGGACATCATTTGGTGCGTAATATGGCCTTGCAAGGTCCTGTCTTATTAGACTATGTTCTAATGTATCCGTTGTTGGAGAGTCTTTAGGAAAGTGATAGTCTAACAGAGCCACAATAGTCTCTTCTTGCGTTTGAGTTTTTGTGTTGTCTTCCTTAAATATCATCTGAATTTGAAGGGGAGATTTAATATTCCCCTTAGCTATATCATAGTGAATTCCAAATGGGGAACGAGGACATAAGTCCTCTAGATATTGTCTCCATGAATGTCTTTTTGCTCGTAATATAGCCTTCTTATATTTGGCTAGGTTTCTTTTATATATTTGTTTATATTGTTCTCTTAAATTGTCGTCTTGAGTACAACGTTGGAATCGCTTTCTTTCAGCTGTTACCTTTTTCCGCATGATTGAGAGGTCTGGGGACCACCATGGAACCCCTTTATGTTTCGTTGTTAAGAAGCGACCTGTAGCACTGATAGCCTCATCACAAAGTTCCTGTATTTGATTAGTCCATTTAAGAATCAAGTTATTCAAGTCCACAACAGTCATGAGAAATTCCGGATCTAATGATCCGAAATAGTTGTTGAATCTTTCTTTTAGTTTGAGCCAATCCATTTTACTAAGTTTGTATTTGCGAGCTGTGGCGATATTAGTGCCAGGAATAGATATTTCAAAGTAGACATAGCAATGATCACTTAAAGTCAGTGTATCTAAAACTTGCCAATTTTGCACTAGTCTTGAATTAGATTCTGATTTTGTAATTGTCAAATCAATCCAGCTACGGCCTCGCGAACAGTTATATGTCGGCGGGCCGTCCGGATCATTTTCGACAACCATTCTGTGCATTGTCAGAAATTCACGCATTGTTCTACCTCGTGGGTCCTCAAATGGGGAACCCCACAATTCACTTTTTGCATTAAAATCGCCCAGCATTATTATTTCTTGGTATTGTGGAATAAATCTTTCTATGAAGCAAAGTAAATTTAATAAGTCGGTCAAGTCTGTGATCGGTTGGTTATAGCAATTAAACATAGTAATTGTTTTGTTTTGTAGTTGGAGGTTTGCTATAATTACATTTTGTTCTGCAATAATAGTTAAAAATTTGATTTTTGGATTGACCACCACTATGGCCGTTTTAGGCCAGTCTGTGGTGGAGTAAATGACGGTGGAGTCTGTGGTGGAGTAAATGACGGAAAGCCTACTGGCTTTCCATTAATGCAGTAAGGTTCTTGAACGCAAACAATATCATAATCAAAAATGCATGATTTTAATTGTGCTGTAGCAACGTGCGAGCGTGCTAAGTTAATTTGGACTACTTTTAATTTATCCATAATTTGAGAATTATCCATAATTTATTTTCTTTTTGAGTTCGTCAATTTCGAATTGTCGGCAAGGACAATCCTTTGAAAAACTAGAGTGCTGCTCGTCTAATTGTTCGTCATTGTTTGCATTTCGCTCTGCACAATTGATACAGCGTTGGACATTATTCTCACAGCTTTTATGGTTGTGGCCCACTTCCCCACAGTGGCCACAAGCCTCTTCCGTTTGGCATTGTTTAGCTATATGTCTGTATTGACAGCAGTTGAAACACTGCGTCGGCCTTATATATTCCTTGAGATTGAAGCGCTCCCAGTTATAATAAACCTTTTTGGTTTTTATCAATGCTTTATATGATTCTGGGGTAGTTTCCACCACCCAATGGACAGCATTCTTTTGTCTGATTGGGAACTTGAAAACAAGTCCCTGTTCACTTAATCCTTCATTTTGAGCTAAAAGTGCTTCTTTCAGCTCCTCTTTAGTAGTATCTTTGGGAAGGTCATAGATTATGATCTTTGGGTTTCTTTTTAGAGGTGTTACTATTTGAATCTCCTCTTTGAAATCAGAAATTGAGGAGATTTCTTTTTCTAATATTTCTAGATCTGAATCTTTGTTTGTCTCGATTAAAAGTCCTCCTTTCGAAACCGGTTTGATTCTCTTAATTCCGATCTTTAGTTTGGAGGGTTCTATCGATTTAAGAAGTTTTTTCTTTATCGAATCTGGATGTTCATTTTCTTTTGTCGGGTAAACTATTGTAACGTGTTGTTTATCCAAACGCTTTCTCGGTTTGGATCTTTCTCGAGCAGGACGTTTTAAAACGTCTGCGTATGTTGTTTTGTCTGTTATTTTATAAGCTTGTAGTTGTCCTTCTAAGTTTGACAGTTCCAAACACTGCTCTGTTAGCAAATTCAGCATCAATTGAAATTGATGCCTAATGTCCGCTGCAACATGTTTATTTAAGCCAGAGGCTTTATTTGTTAAAATTGTCTCTAAATTGGCCACATAAGTTTGGCCTTCTTTAAGAAAGTCTCTTGCTTCCATATTTAATAGTTTATTTAAAGTTCGAAACTCTTAGGGATTAAGTCCAACTTGGTACCCTGGGGTTCACACCAAGTCGGAAAGTTTGCTTTTCTGCTCGGGATTTAGACCCTCCTATAGAGGGAGCCCCCCGACCACGTCAAGGTACCCGAGCACTGGGAAAGCGAGAAATTCAAAGCACTTTATAATATTAAATAAATTCACCAAAAATAAATCGCATTTCTAGATTCGCATAATCGCATTTCTAATCGCATTTCAACACTATTCGCTTTCCCGCGGGGGGACCTCGAGA
Organism: Stegodyphus mimosarum; assembly: GCA_000611955.2. Taxonomy (NCBI): domain Eukaryota; kingdom Metazoa; phylum Arthropoda; class Arachnida; order Araneae; family Eresidae; genus Stegodyphus; species Stegodyphus mimosarum. The sequence continues at coordinate 214,795 of KK112514.1, read as the reverse complement.
GCTACAGCTGGATTTTCCAAGAGCCTTATTTATGTTCGTTAAAAAAAAAATACAGAAACATTTCAAGTAAATTAATAAGAGTTTCACATTTTTGTGCAATTAATATGGTTTCATGAAAATGCGGAACTTTATTATTCTGCTTTGTGATCAGAAATGTATATCCCAACAAATTATAAATTTGAAATTTCTATACGATGCATTTGAATGTTGTTCTTTCAGGAAATAAAAGCATTTTCTTTTGATTTCCTTTACTCCTTTTCTTTCACAATTATTGTCTGGTTTTATTAGAACTGAACTGAAGTGGGAAGTATATGTATTTTTCTTTAAAAATACATAATGTGAAAGATTTGTCCTCTGAGTGAAGAGTCACTCATTTTAAAAAGCAAATTGAATGTTTTTTCTTAACTTTTGACCCCATATAGTATTTTAGAGAAAGTAAAATAAACTATATGGGACAGCGCCCATATCAAAGATACTGTTATTCGAGAAATAATTGAATAAGCTATTAATTTTTCATCATTCAGATCTTCTGAACCCTAACCCAAAAAATTGCTAAACTTTTTAAATCAAAACTTAAGAATAATTTGTAAATAAGAATTCACTAAAAAAAGATAATTGCAATTGAATCTTTACAGTTGATAATCTTCTGAACAGTTGATAGAATTTTCCTTAGCTCTTTGTTAGCTCCTATAAAGTTCGTTGCACAATCACTATGAATTTCACACGGTTTGCCTCTACGAGCGATAAACCTCTTAAGTGTCGCAAGGAAGGATTTTGTTGAAAGATCTCCGACTAATTCTAAATGTATTGCTATAGTAGTAAAACAAATAAATAAACATATATAACATTTGAAAATTTTAGCTCCTCTACCATTGCGATATTTGACGTTGAATGGTCCTGCAAAATCAATTCCTACACGAGAAAAAGCTCTACTTTGAGTAACTCTTGAAGCAGGCAAATCTGCCATTTGCCGAGTTGCAGTTTGGGCTCTAAATCTACGGCAAATAACACATTGATTTAAACATTTTCTAATAATATCTCTAGCACTCACAATCCAAAATCTATGTCTTATGACAGAAATGAGTGGTTCAGTACCTGCATGAAGATATGTTTCATGATAGTGCCTAATAATCCAACGCGTAATATTATGACTCTTAGGTAAAATCATAGGATGTTTCTGATCATTTGAAATTCTAGCATTTCTGAGCCTTCCGCCCACACGTATTATCCCTGAGGAATCTAAGAAAGGATTTAACGGCAAAAGCTTGCTCGATGGTTTTAAAGGTTTACCTGACTTTAAACAGGATGACTCTTCTGGAAATTCAGAATTTTGTGCGATCCTAACGATCATAAAGGTAACTTCACGAAGTTCTTCAGTAGACAAATAATCCTTTATGCGTTCTGCGGGTAACTTACTACAGTTATTCTTGAATCTTATACACCAAGCTAACACTCTGCACAGCTTTAGCCAGGATGAAAACTTAGAAAATACACTGGGTTCCTCGAACTTAAAAACATTTGAAATGAAACTCTTTCTCATTTCTTTTAACATAATCTCATTCTCTAATTCTACACTTAAATCTTGCTGTGCATGAATTATTGGTTGGCTTAACCATTGTGGTCCCTTCATCCATAATTCTCATCTTAAAAATTCTGATGGAATCAAACCTCTGGTTCCAAAATCTGCAGGATTTTCTTTTCCAGCCACATAATTCCATTGAATACCTGGAACAGCTTTCTGAATCCTTGCAACTCTGTTTGCCACAAAAGGTAGCCAACGGCGAGGTTCTGACGAAATCCATGCCAATGTAACCCGTGAGTCTGTCCACGCGTAAATATTGTTAATTGGTAGCTCAATGCAGAGGTGGCCAAAATCTTTGATCCATTGGGGTGGTTAGCGCCTACTATAATATATGCGAAAATATTATTGCAAGAGTTGTGGAGCTTAAAACTTGGTTGGGATGAAGTCGTGGATAAGAGAATAAATAGGAAGTGGAAACGATTTTACTTAGAATTACCCTTACTATCAAGTTTACAAATTCCGAGGTATGTCTTAAGTCCAAAGGCAGTAATTATAGAAATTCATGCTTTTTGTGACGCCTCAGAGAAAGCTTATTGTGCAGTCATTTACCTCAGCAAAAAACCATGTTGTATTCCGTTGTTTAATAATAGTGGACTGTATGAAGATTTGCTACATTACCGGAGATGTACTTTAATGACTGAAATTTCGGATATTTTAGTAACATATTTGTAGTTTGTGAAGCGAAAGATATTGATGCCTTTATTGAAGAACAACAGGGTATACAAGATAATATTGATGAGCTATTTTTAATGTTAACCAGAGTTAATGCTAAGAACGTTAAGGATTTAAGTGTGGAGGCTAAATCTTGTGAAATATCAAGCATTCGCTTGCCTAAGCTAACTCTACCCGTATTTAGTGGTAGTGCTGAAGAATGGTTATCGTTTAATGATTTATTTAAAACGGCGATAGTGGATAATGACAAATTATCGGGAGCACAAAAATTACAATATTTAAAATGTTCTTTAAAGGGAGATGCATTGAGAATTGTTCAGGCTTTAACTACTTGTGATAAGAATTTTGAAATTGCGTGGAATTTACTGTGTCAAAGATTTTCAAATAAGAGCTCAAGGTATTCCTCATGAAATCCTTATATTTTTCATAAATTTGAGGCTTTTTAATAATGAATTCTCTAAATTCTTTTTAAAGTTTTGTGTGCTATCTTTAATTATTAAATGTCGTATTATTCGCACTTAAACCGTAAAATTCAGTTCAACAGCAATATCGCAAAATAATTTTTAAATGAGCATATCTTTAGAATTTCCGATACACAGTTCCGCGTGCTGGAGATAAAAAGGTTCCCCCCCCCGTAAAGTGTTGCTATATCTCCTTTTCAAATCGTTGAGTTTTTTCATCAAAAATTCGTTAAAGTTTTACAAAATATGAAATCGATAATAAAACAAATTCTAAATTCCAAATTTGGGTTTCCAGATGTACATATTCGGGTGGAAACGTACGTTATTCAAAATTCGACGGCTCTAGAGGCCGTTGTTCTGTCACATTTGAAGAAATATGCATACATTTATGCAGATTTTTCATTATTTAATTTCTTTAAATATAATACAAGGTGATAACGTTTGGTGGCAACAATCTGAAAAGTGATACAGCCGTTTATAGTGAACCAACGCAAAATCGTTGAAAACGACAGTCCTTCAGGGACAAAAACGGAAAGCCATATTAATGCAAATATCCCTTCTATTACTTAGGCATTTCTGCAGATGAACACACATGGAAGAATAGTTCATTTAGTACACATATTTTAATTTATTTAGAAATATCCTGTTTTCAGTGTTATACAAATGTTATACAAAATAGTAACAAAGCAAATATTTCACTGATGCTATTTTTGAAAATATATAAAAACCCTTAAGCATGGATATATTCCAGTTTCCCGTTTATATTAATCCCGAATAAGATGGGAAAATACTCAAAGAATATGTAGTATGTGAAATCGTTTAATAAGTGCTAGTATCATATGGCAGAATGACTCAGAGACGGGAAAATATTCATTTGTTCATCGTCTAGCAATAAGAATCTTTCATATAATAAATGCTAAAATGCTAATATTTTTTGGTAGTTAACGAAACCGGATTCAGAAATGTATCTATGATGCACGTGTGTATGTATGTGTATGTGTATATACACATACATAAAGGTGCATATGTACATGCATACATAAACACATCCCACCATACATACATGCGCACATACATACATTTCTGAATCCGGTCCCAATAACAGGAAAGTACCTATTTTTCATCATCTGATTTAGTTTTTTAAAACATTTGTTAGTTGGCTAACAAATGTTTAGTTAGAGTTTATTGGAAGAAAGAGAAAGGCTTAGAAATATTAAAGGTTAGAGTTTACTAAAGTTTCTATGCATTTTATTAAATATGCAACAAGGCCCACCAACGGTAGAGAGGTAAAATCGCTGAACACTGGTAGTTCGGTCCGGGGTTTGAATCTTGGCAAATGGGCTGACCGAGTGGGCATTCCGCGGTTTTCCCCATGTGTAGCATGCATACGAACCAGTTTCCCTTAGAAAGTCCTCCAAGGAGATATCCCTCCTGTTAGGAAGATAGCTTTCGCGTGATTTGCTATAATCAAATCAATCAAACTTAAATATTTCAAATTTTCTCATTTCTGACTCCGACTAGTTTTCTCATTTCGGATTAAAGCTAATTTTACACGTGTTCGAGCCGTCCTTTTTTAGGTTTTATTTTTCGACCTTCCCTGCTGGTTTTATTTAGGGAACACCCTTACTGTTACTGTATACGATTGTAAATCTTCATTTTCCTTCAAATATTTTTTCGCGTTTTTGTATGTAAAAAATTTTTGAATTTTGAATCTTATTTTGTCTTTTGAGTATCTGTGTCTAAGTTTTAATATTTCTATCTCAGAGTGGCGAATGCAGGTCGGGAAAAGATTTTAGCATTTGAGAGTCTCTAAAAAATGGTCTCCAAATTAAAAATAGCTTTCGAATTTTACGATCCTGAATCTTAAATGTCTCAGAGGAACAAAACATGTATTCGAAACTCATTGATCAACTTGGTTTAGGGCTTCAAAACACTTTTCCCTTGATAAGTTCTGTTTGAAAAGTTGAACTGAGGAGATCAATATTAATAATTTTTATTATATTTATTTTTAATTT
>KK112514.1:161451-209899 GCA_000611955.2 Stegodyphus mimosarum | reverse complement strand
GGCTTTTAAATAGACATAAATAATTTTAATTTGAGATTCACATATATTTGTATTTAATTGAACCGGGAATAGTGCTTAGGAATTTTCTATGCAAAGCAAATTGTCCGAGTTGCAGACGCTCATGTAGTGAAATTTCTGATTTCTTTAGTAAATTCAATTTTTATTGATTTTAATGATTCAAGTATTAAAAATTTGAATTATTATTATTAATATTAAAAATTTTAACGATTCAAATATTCACCTTAATTATAAAAGTCTTTAATTCAGCATTAAAAATTTTATAGTTTATAAGGTATTTCTCCCGCCTTCTTAGCATGCCTTCGTCGTGTAATGGTCAGCACAATTAGCGCGTATTCGAGAGGTCCGAGGTTCAAGTTCCTGTCAGGAAATTTCTCATTTTTCACGTCTTCCGGCTTCAAAATAAGCTAATGGCTCTACAGTTGCGCCCGAACTAAAAGGTGGTGGCTGATTGTCCACCACCTTGATTTAGCGACTGGGTCTCTTAATCTCCCGTCGCCCTTTAAAATGGGTGAGAATATAAGGCGTTTCTCTTGCCTTCTGAGCAAAGCGTTCGTGGTCTAATGGTCAGTACACTCACCGAGTATTCGAGAGGTCCAGGGTTTGAGTCCCGGTTAGGGCATTGCTCATTTTTCATGTCTCCTACTTCGAAATAACCTCATGTCTCTCCACGTTCTATCTAGTCAATTATATTTAGATAAAATTATCTGTAGTTTAGTGAGACATAATTTAAATTTTTGTCTCCATGAGTAATGTAATATCTTATTTGAAGTTCCTAAGCAGAAGAAAGGGAAAGAAAGGAGATGATAAATTTTTATACTTTGCACATTTAAATGTCTAGTTGTAAAGCATAAATATTTCTGTTATTAAGTTTTCATGTCTTGGTAAGATTATCATATATTAGTATTTTGATTGCTTCGAGGCTAGAGTATGCTAAAGTATCGAACGATTTTTATTATGCCATCAAACTGCAGCAAAGTAAATGCACTACACCTACAAAATAAGAAATTGTAAACTAAAATGGGACAAACATTTCATGTTGCTTATCGCCCTGCTATTGCTTTTTGAGCTTTCTTGTCTTGGTAATTGCTCTTAAAGGAAATGATAATATTAAAAAATATATTATAGAGTTTAATTAAGTACAGTGTTAAGTCAATTATCACTTATATCCCTACCGGTGCTTAACTTTTTCTGTTTTATGTTTACCTCCAAAATTTAATTTTTTGATGTCCTTCAAAAAGAAAGTCTCCAATATATTGTTTTAATCCTTCCAATCGATTACAATTTTAAAAGTTAAATTACTGTACAATAAAATAAAAATTTAACAAACGCAGTTCTACTTGTGCTCATTAACATTTGTCTCATTAGTATTTGCTTTCAATGTGCTTGGACAAACTTGGATTTCTTGGAATTTTTTGGAAGCAATCAATTGGTAATCACTCAGATTACTTTGCGTAGATTGCTGCTCACGTTTTTTAAAACGTTTTCGTATTTTTAATCAAATTCTAATTATATTCCTAAAATTTCGATTATTACGAGAAAAAATATTTACTGAATTAGTGAAAGTTTTGTTTCAAAGAGTCTTATTCAATTTCAGTTTCGAAATTCCTATTTAAAATCTTATTTTTATTCTTTTCCTAATTAATAAATGTTCTTTTTCATTTCGAAAAGCTATTAAAAGTAATGCTAGGGAGAAAATAAATTAAAAACGAAACATTGTCAGAGTTCTAAACTGATGTCTTTTGATACTGAGTACTACAGTTTGCAATGAATTTCAAAACATTTAGTTCATAAATTTTCTTACTCTCTGAAATTTAATAAAGAGGTTTCTTGTGGTTTCAGATCTTAAAAGTAATTGTTTAAACAAGTGCAAGTAAGAGCTTCTTGATCTATGTATATCACATTTCTTACTCATAATCTAAAAAATTCTAAGAAACATAAAAATTGCTTGATGTAAAAAAAAATTTTTTTAAATTTATTTTTGGTTAACGAAGTCCTAATTTTCTTTGCTGATGTTTTTACTAGCGTAGAACAAAACGTCTAAAAATTAAAAATAAGCCTTTTTTCTGCTGGTACTTAGGTCCGGGCTTCGAACAGGCTGGCTGTATGTGCGCTTTTGTGGTTTTCGCATGTGAAACTTGTATACAAGCCAGTTTCCCTAAGAAAGTCCTCCACAAAGGCATCCCTTTTCTTAGGCGAGATAGCCCTCGTATGCTTTGCCGTGATCATGTAAACTAAAGCAAACTTTGAAGGTGCTTCTCTTCCATAAACACGAAAGCGATTTATCTGACAACGAATTTTAAGATAGTTTTATTTTTATGATGTTAGATAACTAATAGTTTTAAGAAAAAAAAAATTTTAAAGTTTGGCTTCACTAGCTGATTTTAACTCAGCAAAATTTAACTCAGACAGTCATTTTCATATTTGTAGTCGAACCGCGTTATAAAGAGCTTCAAGGTATTGAACTTTCCAAGAAGTTTAGTTATTTATATATGATCCGATAAGAAAAAATATTATCTTTTAAGAATGTGTAAAAACTAAGTGATGGATCTCACAAAAAACTCAATAAATTTGTCATATATAAAAAAAAGAAGTAATAATAAATCTAATTTAAAAAAATTCACAATGACGCTTAATTACAATTATTATTACAGGGCAAGTATAAAATTTAATGGTTGTTCTTTTACACTTTTACTCTACATTAGTAACTTTACATAACAAATTATTTAGCTTAAATCACAATATTCTGCTCCCTTTCTCGAATCAAGCATTTGTAACTATGAATAATTAGTACAAAAATAATCTGTAACTATCCGTTAACGTAATGCAGATTCCACGAGAATTTTATCCGCGGTTGCAAAGCGAAGATTCAGCAACTTTTATAAAGAATATCATGTATCCTGCGAGAGTGCTAAAGAATACAAATTTCTTATTCGAGGGGCACAAACTGGAGAGCATTTATAATCGAACAAAAAAAAGGATAAAGATTAAAATTTCATTCCCTAAAAGATGAATAGCGTAAATTTTAAGATTTCCATCATAGCAACAAGCATCAATCTTTAATGGAGTTGTCTCTGATAGCGCATTTAAAACAAATTTGAATGGAATCAGAATGCAGATTTAGGTTCTTTGGATCAATGGGGGTGTCCTAAGGTATGCTTACTGTGACATCATTCTCCTTGAATTAAATTCGTCCATGTTTGCAGGCCTTTGTTGAGAACATAAAGAAAAATGGGTGTGAAGACAAATGAGAAGTAAAGGTATTTTCCTTTTCGGACGGAAGGTAGATCCTAACAACATGGATGATTTTAAAAGTTAGTAACTTTTTGGTTTGAGCTTGCAGAAAGTCTGGGAAAATTACGAAAAACACAAAAGGTTCCAATTGAAGATAATATAGTTATATCCGATTTTCATACCCCCCTATAGCAATATAAAATAACTTTGAGTGTATAGGAAATGAGTGTATAGGAACGGGACAAAAACGTTTGTTCGTTATATCCAGCGATTCATTACAGTGGCTTTCCACTCTGTCTGACATTCCATTTATTTATTGTAGCAATGACAATAATAACAATGTATTACAATAATAACATTTCAAAATGTCTACAACATTTGAGTACAAAACTGTGTGTATTTTATATGGAAATTAGAAAAAAACTGCACTTACATTGGCGAATGCATATCTGAAATTTATCAACAAATCTAACTGCGCTAGTTAAAATTCCAAAATTTTTGATTAAAAAAATCTTTGAGTTCAGCAATTTTTATTGTTTGTTTAAATATATGCCCTTAAAGTTTCCTTAAGGACGCCATTTAGGGTTTTCTTTTCTTTCTTTCTTTCTTTTTTTTGGTAGGTTTTGTTAGCAGTTTTTCCTGCATATTTGTTTGTTTATCACGCTATTCCGCAATTGTCTCAAATCCAAAATATCCGCAGGTGCAGTTCCTTCCTATTTCATAAGCAAAGTTGCTTTTACTTATACTACTTACAGTTTAACAAAAATATAATAAGGTAGCATGTGATGCAGATTCACTTCGAATGATGAGAAACCTCGTCATTTGGGATTCTTCTGCTTTAGTCAACGGTAGAGTCTTTGAGTTGTATTGCTGGTTTTGTTCTTAATTCTCCTGCTCTGCAACTATAGCCAAATCAAGTTAGAAATTCATCGTGGCAAAGATCGCAAATGTTAAGCTGCCGTTGGCTTACTCCTTAGGCACCAAATATGTGATAGTACGAGTTTGCTCAACTCGTTCTAATTTTTATAGAAATCGGAACTATTCATTAAGGGAATAAGCCGAGCTTCGTTGATTGGAAATCAGAATTCGCTGTGTCACAAAAACTGGTTTAAGGATTTTGCCTAAGTATTCTAAATTTTCGATGCTAACTGACCAATCACAACGAAACAAACACGTACTGAGATTTGGCCAATGAGTTCGCCGAGTCAGCTGCACATATACGCATGAGCAACTTACCTTCCCTGATTAGCTACAGCTTAAATCTTGTGACACAAGTGTAAACGGACTTAATGACTTTTACGCCTTCAGTTATAAAGCTTTATGACCCCAAAGACTTTCTCTAAATGAAACCTAAGTGTCCTCCCACCCGCTTCCCTTACCACCAAAGTATCAAAAAACTTTCTGCTCGACAGCATTTGAAGAGTCTCCATGTCACAAAGAATATATACATTTATAAACAGCAGTGTCTTCTTCGAAATTCGAATCAGGCTATGGCAGCCAACTTCCCTACCACCATGCTAGAAGAGCAATTTTAATTGTGTACCCGATATGAATCCCTAAGTTTGGTGAAATCCTTAGGAATTGAGCAGATATCTAATGAATCAAGGAACATAAGTTATTTGTAGGGATTTGAATGCAATGATGATATTTAACAATACAGGCAGTGCAAGCTACATCTTTTCCATTTTAAGCTCCAACGCAATTTGCTGATTGATGAAGGATCTAAGTAGCAGTTGCCTGTTTTTTAATAAAAAAAGTTTTTTCTGAATTAAAAGTTTACAAAAAAAATTGTTTGTTTTCTCTTTTTACTTTAAAAGCGTTTATAAAATCATTAAGGAAACGAGCATATTTTCAAAAAGTTTTCTTCTTTTTTTGTGTATGTAAAGAGGAACAAAAACATGAAGGGAAAAAAATTCCGAAGTTTTTTTTTTATTATCATTTTTTTTCTACTCGAAAATAATTTGAATGCTTATGTATTTTTTATGATTTACGATAAATAGGGGGGAGTACAGAAAGTAATTAGCGTCTTGCAAATGAAAAAAAAAATCTATTTCTCTTCCATTCCATGATTGAAGGCTAATTTGTTCTTTCGTGAAACTTTATTTGAATAACAAAAATTAGAAAATGCAGCCAGCAAAAAATGGGAGAAAAAATTCCTTTCGGGTTATGGGAAGAGAGTTAGAAGTTACTACGCATATTCCAGTTTTATACTAGTAGGAGTTTTCTTGGCAGAGCTAAAAGGAATGCATAAGCGATGTTTCCTAATAAACTTGAATCAAATCATCTGAGCACTCTGACATGTATCAGATTTGAAACAAGTCTAAAAGTCTATACCCATTGTTCTAGCTTCATAATAAAGCACAGTTATACTCTCTTTCGGCCTTGAAATGTTTTTCAAAGTACTGAGAATAGATTTGATTATACTCATCTTCCATCAAAAGCCTTTTAGAATCGAACGTAAGCAGTTATTTTACTCACTTGATTATTGTAAGATTTATTTTAATTAACTTGTTATCTTCCTACTTTGTCGGTCTATACGTTTACTTTATCAGATTCCACAGTCAGGTCAGTTTAAAGTACAAATAAAAATTAGCTTCAATGTTTTTTTGAAGAACATTTGGCTGGCTACTTACCCATCCTTGTATTTTCCCTATCAGCAACAGCTTGCCAAAGATTTGCTTATGTTAATTCTCTGCACGCAATTTAATTAAGAGGAGCCAAGGTTTGTGTTAGGTTTTGCTATATTATAAATTATATTCAATTTACACTGGTGAAATAAATTAAGAGAATTTGCATATTTTATCGAATTGCATGAAAAGAACTGAACTGAAGGAAAAAACACTGCTTCTAGATGAAAATGCAAATCTTGTACGGCAAATACGTAAGCGTACACGTGTGTGTAGGCGAAGCCAGTAGAAAAACAGGCAGGCTTTATAAGAGCTTGCAGAGTAAGACGAATTCAGTTCGCTAGCACACCTCGGCGAATATCTTGGTGATCTTCACCAATGTATCTCGTTTGTAGCAATCGATTAAATTCATATCGGAACAGTAAAAATGAGAAACCACCAACATTTAGATGATGGAATGAGGTGACAAATTGTGGGGAGGCTACAGGCGGGCCAATCGCAAGTCCAGATATGCAGAGAGTTTAATTTAACACCCACCGTCGTGTATAACCTATGAAAACAGTTCCAGAATACTGGATCCATCGAGAGAAACCCTGGGCAAGGTCGTTCAAGAGACACAACGGCCAGAGAAGATCGCTATTTGTCCATTTTAGCGAGGTGTAACAGAGGGGCTACAGCTTCTCAGCTCTCTCGGGACCTGTATGCAGCCACAGAAACCTGTGTAACAAGGGGGATTGTTTCCAAAAGACTGCATGAGGACGGTTGTTTGCCAGAAGACCGGCTTGTTTGTGTCCCGCTCACGTCTACGAACAGGAGAGTCCGATTAGCAAGGTGCAGGCAGCATAGTGATTGGAGTACGGAGCAATGGGCAACCGTTCTGTTCACCGATGTGTCTCGTTTTAGCCTAAACAACGATTCTCGCCGTACTGTCATATGAAGAGAGCCAGGGACCCGCTACCTACTCGTCATTGTCCTCGAAATCAACAATTTCTCGGTGGCGGTGTAATGGTCTGGGCAGGCATCATGTTGGATGACCGCACACCTCTCCACGTCTTTGACAGATGCTCTGTGAATTGTGTGAGGTATAGGGATGAGGTCTTGGATCCCTATCAGCTCTTCTGGTCGACGAATTTCTGGAGAGTGAGGATATTCGCCGGATGGATTGGCCAGCCAGGTCTCCAGACCTCAGTCCTATAGAGCATGTCTGTGACGCTCTGGGGAGGGCAATTGAAACTCACAACCCCCATCCGAGAACCATCCAGGAACTGAAAACAGCGTTGCTGAATGAGTCGGACCAATTGCCGCAGGCACTGATAAACTGCCTTATTTCCAGTATGACATCACGCTGCGAGGCCTGTATGGCTGTAAGAGGGGACCACACGCCCTATTAACCCATTTTTTTTGTGCCTTCTGCAACCGCTGTTTCAGACCTTCAGACTCCCGTGAATGTTACACACGAACATGTATGTCTCTGTTGAATGTTTATTTTGTTTGTGTTATATCATCTATATTCACACCAAATTGTATTTAGTTCTGGAGGTCGTAGATCAAATATAAAAATTCTCTTAATTTATTTCACCAGTGTACATTGAATTTATGTTAGAAGCTGTTATTCTGGAAGTGTGTTAACAAAGTTCTGTTTCTATCATTTTCAGTTTGTGTAACCATCAGGTCGATGTCTTAATAAACATTTTTATTTTCGATTTTCACTTGTCGTAGCAATTTTACCTAGGAACTTAGAATGAACCCACAATTATTGAACAGTTTTTGAGAGTTAAATTAGTGAGCTGGTACTTTAGATTTAACAGCGTAACAATACATGTCAATGAAAAAAAGGCCATTTTTACAGCGTTAGCAGTTTTGTCATAATGTAAAATTCGCGTTAGAAAAGAAACTTGCGTTTAAAATTTCGAGAGAAATCTGGCTTTTATTCTTGTTATAAATGTATAAAACACTGAAAATCCCCTACAGCCAGTCTTTTCAGAAGCTGGAAAAGAATCATGAATGAACTAGCAGGAATCATTAGACTTATCCACTCGGCTACTGATGAGTTTTCAAAATACTATAAGCGTTATTTGCAGCTGCTATAGAAAAGAAAAAAAAAATTAAAATCTTTATTATGGTTACTGTATAAAAAAAGGTTGTTTGTTACATTGTAATTTTGAAATATTTGAAACTTCATTATGAAATTACTGATGCTAAATTTTAAAATTGAACCTATTTTTGCTTACACTAATTTTATATTCTATAATTAATTAAAAATGCCTAAATTATTCATAAGCTTTATTATACCGTAAAAACGTGGTAAATAAAAAAGTGGTAGATTTCCATGCAGCAATTATTAAGCTGTTTGGCAAACCAATTAGAAATTCTGGCTGCTGAATTACAGAAAAATGAGCGAACTGAAAAGCAAGCATAAACTGAGAAATGAGTATATATTAATATTAATTTTACCATTGAAAAGGGTAAGTGTTTTCATAGGTAAAATTCTTATTAATAAATGCTTATTTCTCGTTATTTAATCTTTCTCGGCTTTAAAAAAACAGAAAGTATTTAATAATGCCAATATTCCTCACGCAGAGAGAGTTGACAATTCGTAAAAATGCGAAAACATAGGAACAGTAGCCTTAATAATGTGTAAAAATGAGAATACGAAATAAATTCCATGAGAAATTAGAACAAATTACAAGATAACTGTAGACGTGTGAATGCTGGGATAAATACCAATATCACACAGCAATAAATTTATAATAGCGCGTTGAAATGAATTGATAAGTCCACCCCTACCCAACTCCATAATCATTAGAACGAAAAACAAAATTTTGATTTCCAGTGGCTAGGCAAAAAGTGACAAAGAACGAAAATCTTGTAAGCAGAGGTTACAAACAACAGAACTGAGATCAGAAAGACCAAAGTCATTGCCTAAAGAGCGTTCTTGCCTCCCAGTATCTAGATTCTTCTGTGAGACAATGAAGAGCCCTACATCGGAGCAGATGGTCCCTGTCCATTTCTTCTCCTGAATCACAAAGTGGACAAATAGGATCTCTTGAAATGCCTGTGCGGTGCAGGTGGGTGGTAAGGCAATCATGTCCTGTGGACAGACCGAAAGCCGCAATTGCATTGCATCTTCGACTATCGGGAATAAGAGAAGGACTTAATATTCTCCAACCTTTTAAGGTTGTACAAAGTCTGAAGATCTCCTAAGATATTAGATGTAAATAATTTTTTAAAAAATAAAAGTTAATAAATAAAGTAAAAATATATCTATAATTCGGTTTAAGGTGCCTATGTGCAGTTTTTCTGCCAATGTGAAGTGAGATGAAAAATGAAGTTCGAGAATTCTCTATAAAATGACTAAAACATCCGACTAGTAAAATTAAACAACGATGTTAATACAAATAATAACATTGTATAATAGAGAATATAAAATATATATATGAAAATTATCCCCTATGAAATGCGAAGTGAAATTTAGATAGGAAACGTGTGCTATTGTGGAAATTAATAATTGGAGTTTTAATTAAACTGTAAGTATTAATTAAAATACAAAAGTAAAGAACAAAACGCGAAATTTATTGGTGATTCCATAGAAAGATCCCAACTTATCAAGGGGAATCGAAACCTCTCCATACAAGCACCAACAACCCACGAGAAACGCATTTCATCATTTCGAATTTCTATAGTATCAGCAATAATTCTCTTGTTTTATTCTTTAGTTTTGCATTTTAATTCACAATTCCAGTTTAATTATTTACAAATTCCAATTATTTATTTCCATAATAGTACACATTTGCTATTTAAATTCACTTTACATTTCATAGGAGAAAATTTTCATTTATATATTTTGTATTAAATCAAATTTTATCTTTGCAACAATAGCACAGAATTTTATTTTAAGTCGTTCTTAAAAAAATTTTAAAATTCAACAATTTAAAATTTTCTTCTTATTCGAATTCAAAAATTGGAATAAAAGATTTTTAAACCTGTCTTGCGCTATAGCTGGAGAATTGAAGTAGAATAAACTTAAAGCATCTAAATTAATTAGTAAATTGGAATAAAAGCAAGGCAAATCCGTTATAATATAATAATTGCAACCGTGTACAAGAGGTTTAACACAATAACAAAACTAATCCAATTAAAGAGAGAATTTATAGTAGAACAATCTCGAAAAATAAAAATGCGAAAGGGGGAATATACAAAATTATACAAATAAAAATTAATCTCCTTTTATTGAAACTCTAATTCAGAACTCGCCAGGGGAAAATGAATTAAAGCTTCATAAAAGTCGATTTATATGTTTCGCAAATATGGTTCGTTCTCCTGGTTCGTTAATTTTATTAAACTGAAAATTCGAATCTCTAATGTACCAGAATTTTTTCTACACATTTTCGAAACACTGGGAAAAAAGAACAAAACATTGCATAGTGCCAAAATTATAATTAAAAAACCATATAACTTTAAATTATGTACACTGAAATTCAAAAAAACTAATTGGTCTAAAATCAATATATGTTAATCCGAAATTCAAAATCAAGTATAAATAAAAAGCAAAAATAATAGTCATTTAAACAAATGAGAGATCCCGATTATGTTAAACTAAACTTTTAATATCAAGAAAAACTGTAATTAGGGATTTCTATAAATAAAAAGGTTAAATCTGAGTTTTAAACAGCTAAGAACTGAAAACCTATTTATAATAGTAATAGAAAAAAATTGAAAAACGGAAACTTACTGAAATCTTAACATGACCTTCTATGCGTGATCTAACTAAATTTCAGAGATGACCAAATGGTAGTCTTGCTGAAGAAAGTAGAATCCAAACTGCTCTGGAGAAGCCGAAATTTTAATTCTTGGAAAAAGTATGTGACAGGGTTCAAACTGTCAAATAGCAGAACAAAGTATTTTAACATGTGTTCAAAATGTCCTACTCTGTTATATTTTGTGTGCGGAGTGTCAATGATCGGGTGTGGTATGTAAAATTATTACTGACGAGGAGGGGGGATCGTCCGCCCAAAATGGCGGCGTAAGAATCTTCTAAAAGAAGCTGCTCTCTGTAAAATTTTAAAGCGTGAAAACAGAACTGGCTCAATGTTTCGTGAAAGGAAAAAGGCATATGTTATAAAAGATAAATGTCTTCACGTAATCGGGGTACAATAACGCCTTAGAAACCGCATTTTTTTAGTAACAGCCAGATTTGTCAGTATTAAATTTATAAAATAGTAGAAAGAGAGTATAGAAATTGTAAAAATGATTAAAAGGAAAAATACAAGATCTTTGTACATATTTACATTAAATTTCTTATCGTAGTCATCCAACTATTACCTCCAATTAAAGTTTAAGCAATAATTATCATATCACTTTAGATGAGAAATTTAAAAAAAAAGTAGTTAATACCAGCTTTCTTTAAACATATACAAATTTTTAATCGAGATGTTTTATTTTCTAAGAGAATATTGATTTAGTGATTTCTTTTGTAAGTATTCGACTTTGTTGCAAATATTTTTTTTCTAATTAGTTGAGTATATAAGGTATTAAGCGTTACTCTTTTGGAAATATTGGAGTGCCAATGGATGAATTTTATAGCAGGAAAATCAAAATCTCTTCTTTTTCGTAGATTTTAATATCTTTAATAATAATTAATATCTTCAAAATATATATTTTAATATTAATAAGGTAATATATCATTTTAATATTAATAAGGTAATTAATATCTTGTTGTTGAAAGATAGTTTTATTTAGTTTCAAACATGAAGAATAAATGCGATTGCATTCTGTTTGATTGCAGTTGTTGAATGTAATAATATCATCTATGTTTCTCTAAATGTTAGAATAATATGAACATTGTACTTGAGACAGCTGCTGTTGAAAATGAAATTCCTTGATGAAAAGGTACAAATTACAGATCTCTGAACTCGAGCCAGTCCCCATCGGAATACCGTTGATTTGTTTAAAAAAAGCATTATTAAATTTTATGTAGTTATTAAATAGAATATTTTTTGAATACAGTTGCCACTCTTCTTTGAAAATGACAATAATAACTTTTGGAAATAGGTCTGGTAGAGTAATAAGACTGTCTTAAAATCGTAACAAAAAATGTTATCAATCTTTAAAGTGTGAAGTGCTTTTATAATCGAAACGTTATTACTTATTATCCAGTTGAATTTATGGTCTTGCATCTGTTCATTTTTAATAAAGTAGAAGACTTTTTAAGAATTTTCGTTAAATGGTAGTCTATTTCTTTCATGCAATTTCTGGTCCCGTTAGCTATGAATCGAAATTTGACTGGCGTTTTGTGAAATTTAGGCAAGGGATAAAGGTTAGAAAATCTGTTGTAAAATTTATTTGTAGTAATTTTAAGTTTCCGATGTATGGCAGTGAAACGTTTTTGCAGGATATTTGCCGTAGTTTTGACTTTACGATAGGTAACTGCGCTATGGAGTTCTTTTTTGTTCAGACTGTAGCGGAAAGCCTTTCAAATAATACTAAAGTTGTTACCGGTTTTGCCTATTTTCGTAATGTTGAACAAATCCTGTAAAATTTTCACTTTATTGTCTAAATCTTCCTTATTATGTGTGCTATTAAGTACTTGTGCTTTAATTCGTCTTTTGAAGTTTCGAGCATTTCCTCTTTCCATTTCAGGTAAGTCGTAGTAGGTAAGTTCGCTTTGTAGCTGGGGAATAAAATGAAAGCTTCTAGATCTTTTTCGAATTATTGAATGCAGAAATGTTTGCTAACTTTGAATGTAGGTCGAAATTTATCAAATTCGACCTATTCATACTTAAATTCCTATCTTCTATAATTTCTAAATTTCCTACTATAATATGCTGGTGATGTTAATCTACATAAGGGCTGCATTCCGGGGGTTTGCAATTTCAAGTATCTGGGGCATTATCGATCTCATGGTGGTTAATTATTAAGCTACCTAAGTGTTCTTTCATATCGATAGCTTGGAATTGCCTGTACTTTGTCTGGAAATAGATATTGGTGTAATTTAAAGAGTGTATTAATTTTTAATCGGTCATAAACAGGATATTTGAAGCGGATAGTACAGAAATGTGTATTTTCGAAAGATTTGCTGCTATGTAGTTTGCATTTACAAAAGTCTATTATAATGTCTTTTAGTAATTGGAAACCTCCATATTTAAATTTAAAGTGGTAAAGCAATTGCTTAAGTATTTTGTGTTTGAAGGTGCGTATTAAATTGATAATCCTTTTTGTGAAAAACTATTGTTGAAAAAATTATGAAATTTTGTAATCAATTTTTCAAAATCTGCAGCAGAAAAAGTCTTTTATTTCTATTTCCTTCTCTTGTTCCTCTTTCTGTTTTAGTACAGCATCTTCAAAGCTGACTATATACTGAATTATCCTTATCTCTTAAATTAGTCTGTAAATGAAAATTGAGCCCGTAAGGGTAAAGTGCTTTATTTTGTAGTCTGTAAATGGATTCCTTAAAAAGTCTTATTTTGGTGCTAGGAATAATATCTAAAACAGAAACAATTTGTTCGAAATCGTGCAATTGAAAATGTTCAAGAATCTCAGTATTATCATCAGCATCTTTCTTATGCTTAGGAGGCAGACTAAAATTTTAATTAAAACCTTTAATGTAAGCTCGGTGGTTGCTAAACCTAATGTTAAGTTTGTTCTTGGTTTGTCCAATATAACTTAACTTACATTTGTTACAGGTGATTTGTAAATACACTTATAAGTTTCTCAAAGTGTTTATTGTTGTTTTATACTGAGCGATGAGGAAGTGGTATTAAACATGCAAGGTTTTCAAAGCGAATTTTTACATTCGATAATTTCAATTGACTTTAACTGAGCTAGGTATGAAGGTAAAGAGGAAGCTAACTATAGAACTCAAAAGGAGACTCATAAGAGGTATGATTTTCTCTAATAGTTATACAGCTCTTTCAAAATGATTTCATGGTAGAAGTGGCTCAGTTTGAGTCCTGTGGCAATCGGCCCCACACCTGACACAGCACTATTTTCGGGTCCTGAAGAGTTTTGTAAAGGGAGGAAAGAAGTTGCAATTGTCCTCTTAAGAGTTTTCTAAACGTGTTCTTAAGAGTTTACATGTCAAGATTTTGATGACCAAGCAATCCGGTTAATATCGTCGCTTTTCATAAAATTTCCCATTAAATTAGACCAATGGAGATGACAGTTGTGGTCCATAAAAATGAACTGAATATCAATTGCAGCCTGAAAAGATAAACACACGGCTCTTAAGATCTCTTTCCTTTACTTCGTCAAACACAGAGCCTCTGTCTAAGTCAATTTCCCGCATGCCCATATGACCACTACCATGTTCTTTTCTTGGATGTTGAAGGGCAGATGACGAGTCTTTGGTTCACTACAGATGAAGGTAAAGGTATGTTGATAAAGATTAGGTTGAATACGACTCACCTGTGAAGTGTCCCTAGTGATGCTTGCTCCAAAGTCGGTACATTCTGCTCTATGTCAAACGGTCTCACTTCTGTACAGAAGTGATCGGAAAACAAACTGGCGTATCTTAGAGCACCTGAAAGAAATCTCTATGATCTGAAAGTAGCGTTGCCGCAAGAGTGGAACCGATTGCCTCAGGGAATCATAAATTGCCTAATTCCCTGTATCAAGTCGCACACTGAGAGCTGTATAACTATTAAAAATTACTATACATCCTATTAATCTAATTTTTTGGTAGATCGTACAACATCTGTTTTAGACATTATGTGCAGATGCCTTTCTTACGATCATATATGCATACCATAACGGTTGCGTTGTACACGTTTATTATATCAACCTCCTTTCATACGAAATTTCTTTTAAATATCTCCATCAGTACTCCCGAATAATTAACGAAATGTAAAAATTCTATTAATTTTAAACACCAATGTATATGCAGCAAGGGTGTTATATAACAATCGTGTGACAAGGAGTCATTTTAAAATAACGTAACTCCGAGAGATTTATTTTAAGCATGTTACTGTTTTTAGGAAAAGAAAAAGGAAATAACTAATCAAGTGGGGGCTTAAGTTCTATTGCAAGTTAAATTTAGAAACTGATTATTTATATTCTGTATCATATATGTATATGCACGAATACTTACATTATAATAAAAGTGATAAAATATTTAATTGCAAATTTGTGTTTATATATATATAGATTTATGTATATATTGTTCTTCTTTCCTTATAAGCGAAAGAAGTAAATTTCATCTTGTGTTATTCCAGACAAGAAACTCTAAACTGTAAAGAAAAAAGGCGAAATCTTGAATTCATTGGAAATACAAAAGCTATTGACGCTTGTCTGTATTGATCAATAAAACTGTGTTCTTTCCTAACTTAAGAAACAGGATTCTTTTCTGAGACGTTGTAAAAATGCTGACGGCCCAAGAAATCAAAACCAATACTAAGCAGTTTGCAATTCAATACAACAGTCTATATATATGCGGCGCAAAAATTTTCATCCCGAAACTTAATACTTAAAGAAGATAATAAAAAGGCGATATCAGAATATATGAGTTCTACTTACGGTAAAAAACTAACGTCAGTGGCTGTATATTATCTGTTATTGAAGAAAAGAGAAATAAAAATAATTTCACATGTTGTTATTTTTATTTTTATTTTTGTGAAAATAAATTAGTAAGCTTTTTCAATTAATTCATTTTGAAAGACGCCGAAAGTCCAAAATCTTCAAAAAATATCAGCTTCACATTATAAAATGTTAAGTTTAATCCATTAACTTCCCAAAAATGACTAATCGTTATCTCCACGTAAAATAGAAGGGTTAAATGTCTAGATCTCCCTTGCGTCTCAGGTAAGTAAAATAGTAACGGTAGTAATAATAAAAAAAATATTCTTTATTCTGCCCTTAGTTCAGATATCACGCAAAAACATCGTTAATTGCATTCGATAGCGGTCAAAAGGGATATTTTCGTTGAAATATGATACTCTATATTTTTCGAGATTACAATAGTTCCTTTTTACTTCGTACAAGGAATTAAAAAGTAACTTTAAGCAGTCAAATATCTTCCATTCTGTTTGATGACTTTTAAGTATAAAGTTTTAAAAAAAAATGCAAAAAAGTCTGAAGGGTTTCAGATTTTAAATTACATCTAAAGGGGCGTTTTTTTAATGTTTTGTGTGTTACCTTTATTTATTAAATATCATGTTCTACGTACTCAAACCATAACATTCAGTTCAACAGCAATCGCAAAATAATTTTTAAACGAACCTATTTTTAGAATTTCCGATACAGAGTCTCGTGCGCTGGAGATAAAAATGCTTTGTTTTTTTTTCCGTACAGTGATAATTCGTTTAAATTAATTCGTTAATTCGCCTTGAAATCATCGAGTTTGTTAATCAAAAATTCGTTGAAGTGTTACAAAATATGAAATAGATAGTAAAACAAATTTCAAGTTAAATTTAGGCTTTCTCATATTCTATGAAAGTGTACGTTATTCAAATTGAGGGCTTTAGGTACCGTTGTTATCACAATGCGAGAAACATACATACGTTTATGCAAATTCTTCATTATTTAATTTCTTTAAATATAATACAGGGCGAAAATATTTAGTGGCAACAATTTGAAAAGTGAAACAACGTTTTTAGTGAATCAACGCAAAATATCAAAACGGGATTAATAGTCCTTCTGGACAAATTACTCCTTTGTGCTGGGGGGGGGCAGTTTTTCACAGACGATTCAGCATTTCTCATTCAATTAATTCAGGTCTCACTTTGCGACAAGGCAAAAATAAACTCAAAATGTCTATATTAAAAATTACGAAGTAAACCTTAAGCAGTTTTAAAAAGAAGATAAGAACGACATAATTCAATCATTTTTAAAGCAAAAAATGCACAATTTACAAACATATGAGAATAAAGAAATTGAGCTCACTAAGCCGAGTAACAGAGTGGATATATATATTTATATAATTTTGGTGCGGCCGATTGCAGCCAAAATAGGAGGTGCATATCTATATGTTATAGCAGTCCTGTATACAAAATTCCAACGTTCTGAGGCTAATCGTTTTTGGGTTATGTAAAATACATGCATACATACGTACGCACAGACGCCACGAAAAAATCTCTTCAGAATCGACTTTAAATCAATTTTATAATTTTTTTGGGGAAAATTAATCCTTTATTCTGTCCTTACGTTCAGATATTGCGCAAAAACATCGTTAAATTGCATTCGTTAGCGGTCAAAATGGATATTTTCGTTGAAATATGATACCCGATGGTTTTCGCGATTACAATACTTCCTTTTGACTTTGTACAAGGAATTAAAAAGGAACTTTAAGCAATCAAATAGCTTCCATTCTGTTTGATGACTTTTTCCCATCTTTTTTGTAATTTCATGACTCCGCGCTCAGAGAATGTCTGGTCTTTATCAGCAAAAAGCACAACCTGGTACGTTTTGAGGTCATCATTTTTATTGAAATTTCTTTACGAAGTTTTGTAAACTTCAAAATAAATGATAATCTGATGGCGCAAAGTCGAAGCTAGACGGGGAATGCGACATCACTTTCGAACCAAGCTCCAATAATTTCGTACTTATTGCTAAAAACGCTGTCGTGACGCTGTCGGTCTCACGCTGTCGTGACGGAACATGATTTCTCAGGAATTTTCCAATTCTGGCCTTTTCTCTTGGATAGCTTCCTCCAATTTCATAAATTGTCGACAGTAAACATCTGAGTTGATCGTTTGGTTGCTTGGAACCAGCTCAAAATATACAACACGTTTGTAATACCGCCATATTGACAGCACGATCTTTTTCTGATGCAATTTAACAATCGATATGATTTGTGCTAATTCTTCACTCTTTTATTAATTAATTGGATTAATGTTATTATAGACGATCTACATCACCAGTGAGAATTCGTTTAATAAAGGGTCGACTGCTTTGCTTTTGCAATGCATATCGCATGTGTTAAGTGAATTTGTTTCAATTCATGAAGAACCCAAATAGCCGGCACTACTCCAAGATATCTTATGTGATTTTCAGTTACTGTGGGCGAGACATTTAACCTTTCTGCAATTTCTCGCTCGGTTATATGACGATTCGATTCAATTATGGCTTTAATTTTGTCATCATGAACTTCGGAAGATCGGCCAGAACATTGCTCACGTTCAAGTGAAAAATCTCCAGAAAGACATTTTTAAACCAATTTTGACATATGCGTTTTGTTGAGCAATCAGCAGCATAAACTTCACATATCTCTTTGTGAACATCAACCGCTTAATTGCTTTGATGAAAATGAAAAAATTGATGTGTACACCATATCACTACCTTGTACAGAATATTAAATATTATGCGTATTTTTGGCTGCATTCCATTTAAACTAAATACCTCCAATTTCCTTACAGACATATTTCTCATTCAACAAATTCAGTTCTCACTTTGCGACGAGACAAAAATGCATAAAACATCAAAATATCTTTATGAAAAATTGAAAATATATATAAAAATATAAAACATAAATACAGTTAAAAAATTTAAAGAACAATTTTCACAATTAAAATTAGAGTTTCTACTCAAAAACAAGGAATTCGGTCAGCGTGCAAGAAGACAGATTTTTCAGTGCACAAAGCTGAAAGTTTACTTTTGGTCTCATTCGGCAAAAAGGCACTGAAGGCATAGAAACTGACTTAATTTGTGGACCGCTATGCTGAATTAATTTATGGGATCATTTAATAACTTAATAATAATCATTCTGGAATAATCATTTAATAACTTAAATGATCGGAATTTTTCGTGATTACAATACTTCCTTTACTTTGTACAAGGGGAAGTAAAAAGTAAAGTATGTGGAAAATGATTATTTTTGCAATCGATATTAAAACTGGCAGTTAACTAATAGTTTTGAACAAAAATACGCGGAATCTGTTTCTGTAGACACCTAAAAGTATCAGCTGCCAAATCTCAAAAGAAAAAAAAATATATTTGTAAGATTAAAAGAAAAATAACAAAAGGAATATAACGCTGTCTGCTTGTTGCAAACCGAAATTATACTTTCTTTCTAACCCAATACTTCTTTGCCTTCAATTTTAATTGCCAAAATTTTAGTTGCTTCAAAGTTTCATTTTCCTTTTTTATTTCTACTGATGTATTTTCTGATGCTAAATCGAACTTTTCTGTAAGGAAATGTTGATTTTATTTTCAGCATTTAATTCCTCGTTTAAAATTATGTCTATATTCTAAGTCTCGAACTTTTGTTACAAAATGTAAGTAAATGAAAAATGGAAGTCATTTCGGAAATTTTCAGGTACCTGTGTTAGAGTTTAGCACCATTTCTGTGCCTCACAATAAAAAATGATTTGATTTAAACTTTAAATTAATGCATACTTTTTGCACTTTTCAATGAATAAGCGCAAAAAACCCTGTCCTAATTTAATGTATTAAATAATTATCCTTGCTTTGTTACGCTTTAAAATCTTTTATTGAATAATTTGAACTTCTTCTTCTTCTTCTGAAAAGCTTCAAAATATTAGGAGCATTTTTAAAAGTTATTCCTGCAAAATTTCATTCATTTTTCCCATAAAGTTTATAATACTCATATTCGTCTTCAATATGAAAGGCAGAGAACTACTAAGCTTGATATTTTATAAAGATATTCATTAATTAGAAAAACCATGAAAATTACTCTTAAATAAGTCACAGCAATCCTGAAGTTTTTAACTTAGGATATTAATTTTAAATCCGGCATTTTGTTTAATAACTGCGTAATTACGTGAACTTCGACTATTCATTATTAAAAAATATAAACTGATATTCTTTATGAGAAGAAAATATTAATTTACCGCTGCTGTAAAATTCATTAAGAAATTTGAAACTATAGATTTCTAGGAGAAGGCTTGTAAGGTTTATCCTAATTTTATAACAGTTATTTTAAGTTTATGCATCTTTTCTATCCCTTCTAGCTCCAGCTTACAATTTCCTACCAGAATGTATTTTCAGAAACGCGATTAATGCAAATGAACAAGAGTAGTATTTAAGTCGATGTTTCACTGACTTCGTTAGAGAGCCCGAGTTCCTGACTATCCTGACTTGCCTTTGGCTATCTATCTCTCTAAGCTCGGCCGTACTTTAGGCTCTTGATTGGCTTCGCCGACTTAATTGAGATTTGGGGGGCCAACTACTTAGAATCTTGATAGTTTCGGCTATATCTTTAAGCTTTAGTTAAGTTTAATTTCATATTAATTTGAGTTAAAACTTAAGTGGAGGCTTTGCTGTACGCTCTGAGTTAGGAGCTGACTGTGTCATCCTTATTGGGAGAAATAAAGGGTAGTTAACCTTCCTTACGGCTCTGTTCACACAAGCGATTTTTCTCTTATCAGTGTAAGGGGTTTTGAATATTGAAATGTGAAATACAAAGGTGAAACCCCACAGGCTTTTAAAAAAGTGCAATTTTTCCAACATTTTTTAAAGTATTGCCAACGCTAGAGTTAAAACTTTCTTAGTTATAGGACTGAACGTTCTTTCTATGTAAATTCGAACACCTGAGATAACCAATAGCAAAGCTGTTGAGATCACTGAACACTTTTCGTATTGGTTTTCATTTCTCCTGTTTGAATAGCCTGTTTGCATAAGTTTTCCGTGGCTCTTCACAAGCAACCTTAATTTCAGACACTGAGCTGTGATAGCAAATTCTTTGTAAGGCAGATAACCTTCGAGTCTTTCGCACAGTAAATCACATAAACTACATTAATATTTATCCCACACTTTGTAGAGTTATTAGGTTATCTCGGTGCAAGAACGTGAAAAATGTACAATACTTTGCCGGGATTCGAACTCCAGACCTCTCACATATGTGCCGAGCGTGCTTGCACACTGAAAGCATGCAAAAAGGAGGGAGAAAATGCCTTATATACTCGCCCTTTTTAAAAGGCGTCTGGGGATCAGGGGACCAAGCCATCAGATCCTGGTGGTGACAAATTATCGTCCACCTTTTAGTTCGGGTGTCACTTGCAGTCACTTAGAATTTTTTAAGTCAGGAAACTGAAGAAATGGCAGTGCCCTCGCCGAGATTCGAACTCCTAACCTTCAGAATACTCGTTGAGCGTGACACCACGAAGGCATGCTGAAAGGAAGGAGAAAATACCTTAGAACTTGATTAGGAAATTATTCATCTTAAATTTCGCATACTTTTTAAATATATTTTAATTGCAACGGACAGGCTTAATTTTTTTAAAAGGAATAGTCTTGCCACAAAATTAAAACATAACTTAAAAGGGCATTTCAGCATTAAGGTGTTTTTTAAGCATTTTTTTTTAGTTTTTGTTTACAAGCAATAGGAAAATTTCAGTTGAGTTTTGAAGTTTAAATTTCATTGTTTGCTTTTTATTTTTAAATTTTTATCGACTCATTTTCAGCTCGTTATTTTAAAACTGAAAGATACCTCTTGCTCTAGACGAATTTGGTGTAAAAATTTATGATTATCAAATATTATGTTTAGATAATTTTATGAGTATGTTTAGATACCTTGTTCCGAAACCAGCTATTAATGAGCTAGAAGCATGTCAGAGCATGTACAAATACTATATGGTAGAATTGATCTTTCACAGAATGATTAATGTCCGTACGCTTGAAGATTCAATCTTTCTTTATTGTTTGTGCTTTTAAAAATATAAAACGATGAGGATAATTAGTCATTTGTCATTAGCTAATTCTTCGATGAAAATCACTTTGATGGGTAAGAATTTTTTTCTAGTGTATGTGTGTGTATGTTTTGAAGTGTTAAACATATTTTTTTAATTACATTAATTTTTACATTGGAATCAAGTAAGAAGAAAATTAATTTGTATAACTCATTCTACAAAATAATTTTTTTGTATTCAATTAAAACATGTTTAATGCATTTTTAATATAAGCTAAAATATAATTTTCTGAAAATATAAATATGTATACATATATTGCTTTGCTGAGAAATTTCAATGTCTGAATGGATTGTTGTCTTGCTGATGTTGCATTTATTCTGCTAAGCACGAGACATACAATTTTAATTTTCTCTTTCGCGTAATGTCGTTGCTCATTTACATACATGTAGATTATAAGTTCCTATTCATATCCATATCCTTAACTTGCGTTGCTTTAAAATTCTGTTAAAATGAAATTCAATAATGATTGAAACATAATTTTATTAGCGGCTTTTGATTTGGAAATCCTGAATTTTGACTATAAACATCTCTTCTTTTAACAGCAAAGCGTTAAGCTATATGCATATATAAAATTCAGTGAGCTCAGTTTGTTTATTCTTATATGTTTGTAAATTGCGCATTTTTTCCTTTAAAAATGATTGAATTATGTTGTTCTTATCTTCCAGTTAAGGTTTTCATGCTTTTAGTTAACCTGCATGGTATAATTGCAGAATTACCAACAATCTAAAAGTTGTTTAAGTGCGGCTAAGCCTAATTATTTTGGCCATAGCGGACATATTTGTTTACATTTGAAACTTAGCAGAACAGTGGATTTGTAACCAATCTAGAAAAATTAAGTTTCGCAACAACAAAAATAACGCTTTCTTTTATTATTGCGAATTAAATCATGTTTAATCAATTCTGGAATTTATTCGAGGAAATAACTGTATAAGATTTACTTCGTAATTTTTAATGTAGATATTTTGAGTTTTTATATATTTTTGCCTTGTCGCAAAGTGAGAACTGAATTAATTGAATAAGAAATACTCAATCGTCTGTGAAAAACTGTTTCTTTCTTTTTAGTTCAAAGGAGCTTTGTCTCTGAAGGATTATCGTTTTTGTTTTGCGATTTTGCGTTTGAAACATTAAAAATCTTGAAAAGATCAGTTTGAAAAGTGATTCATCACTTTTCAAACTGTTGCCACAAATATTGCAGCGCTGTATTATATTTAACGAAACTAAATAATGAAGAATCTGCATAAATGTATGCATATTTCTGCAAATGTGATAAAACAACGGTACCTAGAGCCATCCAATTTTGAATAACGTACGTTTCCACCCGAATATGCGAATCTGTAAGCCCAACTTTGGAATTTGTTTTATTATCTATTTCATATTTTGTAAAACTTTAACGAGTTTTTGATGAACAAACTCAAACGATTTAAAAACAAGCAATGGCAACACTCTACGGGGGAAAAGAACCTTTTTATCTCCAGCGCGTGGAACTGTGTATCGGAAATTCTAAAAATACACTCATTTTAAAATTATTTTGCAATATTGCTGTTGAACTGAATTTTATGGTTTAAGTGCGAAGAATTTGGTGGTTAAGTGCGAAGAATTGACATAATTTAAAATCTGAAAACCTTCCGGAATTTTTTTTTTGTTTAATTTCTTTTATACATCGTTTTAGATTTATTATAATATTTGAACAGAACATGTGGCAACGATTAGATAATTCTTCAGATGATATACATAATTTTTGAGCATTCTGAGTTATAAAATGAATGAGATGTAACGCTGTTAAGGGAACCTAACGCTAGAGTGTCCCTATAGTAAACAAATATAGCGAATTTTAAAGAGTGCATTTATTCTACTGTGGTTTATGCGCTATCGACGAAGTAGGTTTAATTCAATCCAATAATTTTAAATGAAATGCAAAATGCGTATAATTTAATATTCCGTACAAGGAAGTCATGTGGTGTACACATCAGATTTTTCATTTTAAACATTGGTAAGAAAAGAATAAATTAATAAATTATTTTCAAGCTCGTTCGTCTGAAGTTACATAAGCATATAAAGAAGCAAATAGTCATTAGATAAATTACTTTAATTATTTTATGATTATTTGGCTGTTATTATTATTTTTTTTGTGTTGTATTACATTAGACACTTTTAACTGCATGGGCAAGTCAGACAATATACTTACGGTTATTATGCTTAATACTTGCAAAATATTTAAGGCTTTACTGTTTTACTGCGTGTCCAAAATGATACTTAAAGTAGCAAATGTTATCAAAAATTCTACTGAATGTTTCTGTAAAAACATTCAGTAGGCTATTTATTCCTTATTCGTCACGTAGTACATCTTAGAAAAATTGTAATTCAAACAGTAGAAATTTGTACTCGTTACAATGTAAACTCCCTTTATTCGATGTAATAAGGACGGAAGGGCTTAGGGTAACCTCTGGGAATTAATTTTAGCAATTAATGGTAGGCATAAGTGGGAATAAAATATCAATTACATATTACAATTACCTCAGAGGCGTGGTAAGGTATCTATGAGTATCTTGCAAGATAAGGGGCATGGTAAGGTACCTATGAGTATCTTGCAAGATTTCATAACTTTGCAGTAATTTATTTATGCATCCTTTTCATGCGAAAAAGTATTTTGATCTTGAGTATTATATTTTATTTTATTTTCAAATTTTAGCCCAACTACTGATTTATGGAGAAATAAGTAAAAATCTAAACTAATAAAAACAAACTATCATATTTAAAAATGTAATTATCATTCTATGAAAAATCTCTCATAATAAATTCAAAAATCGATGTGATAATTCGAAATTTAACAAACCTTTTCGAATTGCGTATTTCAAAAACTGTCTTATGTCGCACTTTATATTATCTTTGCTTTCATAAAACTGGTCCTCACTAAACGAATTTACTATTATAATTACATTACGTCGGAAGCCAGTAAGTTCATTAAGGGTTTATATCGTTTTGTTTTAGAAGTAGCTTGTTTCAGTTTGCAGATAATTTATCATTTGAAATTTGCACTTTTTGACAGATGTTCTATATGACATTGGCATTCTGCTGTCTGTGTCATTCTTTCTTGTTGCTGTTCATTGTTTACTACACAGCACTGTACACCAAATAGTCTAAATTTCCAGTGCTTTGTCTAAGAGATGCATCCATTCAGAAGGATTTCCTAAGGAAAAGAAACTCTTCTTCCCTTAAATACTATTGGTATTTGATTCTAGTTTTGCTTTTTCACGTATTAGCTAAAATTAAATTACCCGTTACTTCTAAATGTTTGTTCTCCTCTTCTTGATAGATTCGACGGATAGAATGACTCTAATGACAGTAAAAATTTTATTGAATCCGACTTACTATTATGCTATCTTAAGAGCTGGATTCTGAATAACAGAGATTATTTTCAGGTGTATTAAGAATTTACGAAGGTCACAATATTTTATTACATTTTTTGCTGTTTAATTATTTGATTGAGACAGAATATTTGAAGGCTAACAGCTTAAGGAAATAGATTAAACTCGATGGTGCTGCAAATGGGATAACCACGAAAACTCCACGCAGCTAATCCTTGAGCCGGCGCTAATCTAGGTACCAGTGGTTTCGACAGATTAATCACTCGCGTAACTGATCATTCTAAGTTACTACATTTTAACTAATATATCACCGAGGATAGAGTTTGGCGAGAAAGTAGCCATAGATCGTTTAACTTATAAGGTATTTCTTCCGTCTTCTTCGCATGCCTTCGTGGTGTAGTGGTCAGTACGCTCGACGCGTAACCGCGAGGTCCGTGGTTCGATTCCCGGCAAAGGCGTTGCTCATTTTTCGCAACTCCTACTTCCAAATAAATCTTGATGACTCTACAGATTATTGCATGCAATTTATACCTATTTCAAAACGAAAGCAAAGTCTTTAAATTTGTGAGTGATTAGCACTAATTGACATTAATTTTATCCGACAGTAGGAAAACTTAATTTGTATTAGTAATGCTATAAAATAAACTGTGAAAATCCCATTCTGTGGGAACAGAATTACTTCGTTTAAATTTTGTATTCGAATATAAGGCTTCCAAGATGGCACAATGACTGTTTGGATATATTAAGCATGTATATAAATAACTCTTTCCTAGTTAAATGTTTCTTAAGTAAACTTGCTCTTTTAAAGAATTTATTGATTTAAAAATTAAAAAAGTAATTCCAGTTCACAATGCGTTTTGCATCTGTAATACTGGCAATTATTTTAAAACGGGCACATGAAAATGAAGTTCAAACATACGTTATTAATTTCATAATTAAGAACTCACAATGCTAAATTTTTGATTTTGTAATTAAAATTTTTAAAATGGATATAAGAAAGTAATATTGCTTTTGATTTTTTTTATCTTTAAAAGTAGTTGTACTGTCATATCCAGCTTGCTATTGATCAAATGGTGAAGAAATAAAATTGAGTTAAAGTTCTTTAAATTTATTAAGATTTTCTTACTGAATGCAAATTTCAATCCAGAGAAGAGAAATATTTTATCCGTCTACGTTTTACTTTACTTCAAAGGGCTGTCTATTCAACTTGCATGTAGAATTAAAAATCATGTATCACTAAATTCCATCTTAAACTTCTCGTAGGAAACGCTAGGTTTATTCACAAATGTATTGTATTAGTAACGTTTTGATGGAAACACAGGAAAATGTAATATTCTGAAAGGCCAGAACTGAGTAATTAAAAAAATAGGCAACACATCCAATGAGAAAACTATAATTTTTTCACTAATTTCTGCTATTAATGTGATAGCTTTGATTACTGATTGGGCAGCGTTTGGTGTGGAAGGGAATAAGGGATTTTAATTACAGCCTTGTTTCATATATCTTGTAGAAGTGTGTTAGGTTAACAAGTTTCAGGAACTAAATAATTCTGCTGAGAAGAAATGTGCTAACAGAATAAAAGTGCGAGCTCAAAAATGTAATAAGCTGATTTATTACCCTGAACAAGGATGAAAAAAGGGGCTGACTAACATGGATTAGAACTTGAGATATTTTCGGACTTCGAAAAGCGGTGTGGTTAACGGAGTATATCATGTGGTTGAATAAAGAGATTTGATTGTACTTCTTTCATCCGTAACCAAATGGGCAGTAGCTAAATTACTTGTGACTTGTGTGATTGTTTTTGAATGCAAAGGAAATCTGAAATCTAACTATTTTTTTGTTTGCGAAAAAATGTGATGACATTTTTCTAACTGCAATAATATTCCTTAATGACTACTATGAAACGAAATACAAGTGAACTATCCTGTAATTTAATACTTCAAGTTTAAAATACTTAGATCTGATTATCACTATTTTCCTTTGGCCTTAAATGGGCTTTCAAGTATCCAATGCTTTGTATATCAATATTACTATATTTGTGTAGATAATGTTGTTTCTACAGGGTATTATACTGAAAGGAAGAGTTTTAGAAACTCCTGAGAATCTCTGTGAAATGTTATTACAAATGATTCACTAGGGTTTCAAAACACTATACTTCATAAGTATTTTTTTTTTAATTTTGAACACATACAATCTCTCTGTGCATAACAGATATACAACACGAGACTTAAAAAAATAAGTTAACTAAACACTAAATATTATATGCATAAATAAAACGAACAAAAACAGAGATCAGCAGTCTGGACTTCACGAAAACAGATACGTTCACTGCACAAGTCACACCGAACATTTTCAAATCATTCTGCAAGCATAACTTAAGGCCATAAAAGGTAGGACATAAAAAAAAGTCAAATATTCCACATCTTCAGATACTTCTTTTAAACATTCATATAAATTATTGCAAGTATTCATCATAAATTATTTGCAATTATTTCGCAAGTACTGCAATTAAAAAACGAATACTACTTGAAGTAAAATTCTTTCATCATTTGATCATAACACTGCAAATCTTCGACATATGCTTCTTTTGTTAGATGGCAAGCTGTAGACTAATTTGCTCAAATGCTTTGTAACATTTCATTGCGAATGGTCACCAGCTGCTCTGGAACTGCTGTATCACTGTCATTCGCAGCACATAAAATTCTTCTTTAACATATCAATCAAAGGAATAAAATCATTGGATATAGTGTTGGAACACGCAGATAGTCAGATTTATTGGACTGTGTGAGATTGTGTGAGAATTATTGGAAATTTGGATGTTTCTTTAGAAACAGTAAGTCGTTTGAGGCGTTTGGCTTTACACAGGCAGCATGCGTTCTTAAACCAGAGATACCACTGCAGAATGCTTTGATGGCTTAGTGGATCTGCATCAGACTCAGTTGTATAGTAACAATGGGTAAATACTTTGTGTCTCTTAAAATGCTTTTAATGCTTAAAATGCCAACTTGCCTTTTTGAAAAGAGCTTATCTACTACATGATATATCGCAAAAGTGTCTGCAGGCGCGAATTTAAAATTTTAAGATTTTCTTCTTCTGTATGTAAATATAAAATATATAAGCGGTTAATAACTTGGAAATGATTGACTATGAATTATTTATAATAGCCTGTATTTATGCTAGGTGATGTATAATTGCTATATATCTGATCTAAAACGAAAATCGTGCCATATTTGGTGATTTTAAGTGTAATGGTATAAGCACGGAAAAGAAAATCATACCACATTTGTGATTTTAAGTGTAACAGTATATAATATATATAAGTGTAACAGTATATTACTATTTTATAAACTATATCCAACAAATTTTCGTTCCATAGAAAAATTGAAATAATTTGATAAAAACTTCTTATTTTTGTTTATATTAAATATCGAAAGAATTCCTAGGATGTGCTAGGAAAACTATTCTAAGCCCAAGATTTTGAGTTTTACTTATTAAAATAATTATCGTTTTATCATTTCTTTTATCATTTTATTATTTCTTTTATCATTTTATTATTTTTAAACTTTACATCCTTAATTCTTAAAATTCCTTTATTCTTATCTTTACAGATTCGCCAAACCTGCCCCCAGGATGTATTGTTTGTGCATGGTGTCAGAAAGTTGGTATGAAACTATTTACACTAAAGACACCAAATGGATGCAAAGCTTTCTGTAGCGAATTGTGCTTTACTCAGTGCAGAAAATTGTCTTTTAAGAAGAACAAAATCTGTGATTGGTGCAAACACGTGAGGCACACTGTGAACTATGTAGATTTTCAAGACGGGGAACAGCAGTTACAATTCTGTGGTGATAAGTGTCTGAATCAATATAAAATGAACATATTCTGCAAAGAAACTCAAGCTCATTTGCAAATGCACACACACCTTAAAGAGGCAGCCTGTAAAATGGCTGCAACTAGTTCTGTGAACTTAATAACACCTGAACTGTGGCTAAGAGACTGTAAAACAAACGGTAATTCCAGATCTCCTCATGAAACAATAGATATAATGGAAGAGATTAATTCTGACGATAATATTTCGACAGCGCCATCTCCCAGTCTTATCCTTGAATCACCAAGGCCATCAACTCCACCGATTAAAGAAAAGAAAGAGCACAAGCAGGAACAAAACCAAGCTCCTAAAGAAAAAGTGCCCAAGAAGTCATCCTCCAAACACTCTCCAAGGAAAAATGTTTCTGAGAAAGTTCATCACCAGTCAAAACACCATAGAGAAAGAAAAGTCAATGGATTGCATAATACAGGTGAAAGTCCAGGTAATCCTCGACAGTCACCAATTCATGCATCTCCTCCTTCTCATACACGAAGCAACCAAATAACTAATGGGTCTCACTCACTTTTATCGCCACCACCTCTTGGTTCAGTGCCGAGGCCACCACCCTATGTTGGGCCTTTACCACCTCGGCCTTGTCCTCCGGTACCGTCACCTTTGAATATGGGAAACATTGAACATGGTCGCCAACCTTTCTTTCAGCACGGTGTGGTGCCCCCTCCATTCCAGTTCTTAGCTCAACAACAAATGGAAGCATTCCTCAGATCTCAACATGGACTGGATTTACGGTCGAAACCTCCTCCACCTTTGCCAATTCCACCGTGGGTTATGCCTCCATTTCCTCAAGTCCATGTACCCCCACCGCCACATATTCCTCCATCTCTGAATTCTAGAAGCCCATCTTTGTCACATTCCTCCTCGCCTGTACGCAGCCATCATCAAAGCTCTTCTCACAAGAGCAGTCACCACGGTAAACATAAGGGGCACAATAAGCACACATCCACATTTGTAAATAATGTCGGAACTCATGCTGCTAATAATGCCACTAGTTCAGAGATATCTGTACCACCTTCTCTTCTTCCACCTGTCACTGTAATGGTACCGTTTCCTTTAATTTTACCAGTTCCGCTTCCAATACCCGTTCCTATACCAATACCTCCAGAAGTAATGGAGAAATATGGTAAGCTCAAAGCAGAAGAAAAGAATTCAGTTCAGAACGCAGTGAAGAATAGTCATAATAACAAAGATGTTGATAGTCGGAGTCATCGGAAAAGAAAACACTCGCATGAATCATCGAAACATAAAAGAAAACGCAGAGAATCCACAAATTTTGATAATCCTAGTGCCAAAGCTTCTTGCAAAGAGGGAAATGAAGTGAATTTAGAAGTTAATACTATAGAACGATTTTATAACCCACTTGAAAGCTCATCTTACAGAATTTCAGATAATACATCTGTTGATCTCAGTCGCCCCGCAAATACCCAAAATTTCGATTTAGAGGTAGATTCTAGAAGTTATTCCCCACTTTCGGAAGCCATTAGCAGTAATGAAGAAGAAATCGAAAGGACATTAAAAAATGGTGACAAAGATGCCTTTTCGAATGTTAATTTCTCGAGCTATAATCTCGGTTTGGTGAGATCTAGTCCGTCAGTTGCAACTCGAGCAGCTGACCATAACATGGGGTTGCATAACACTTTGGAGAACTGCAAAAGTCCCTCTCCTACGAATTTATCCGTAAGAGAGAAAGAGCGCAGTAATGTGTCTTCCAGCCCCTTCAATTTCAAGAAGAAACATTTGAGAGATCAAATGAGTATTGTAACATAAACAAAAATTTTGTCCATGTTTTGTCATGTTTTCTGTATCATAATTAAATTGTTGATTGAAAACATACCATGCCTCTCTGATTATTTTATAACAAACATGTGTTTCAAGTGTATAAGATATCGCATAGTAGTATTAAAGAATAGGTTCTGAACACACCTTAATTTATCTTACCTATTTTTATATAAGCATTCAATATACTTCAATTTACATATGAGAAAGTATTTAAAGGAATAAAAATACAAAAAGGATTTACTGCATATGGAAACGTAAGTTTTAATAAGTTTTCTTTCATTTCAGGTTTATTTTATTATACTTGTTGAGGTAATATTTTTGAGAGGAGAGTGTTAGAAAACTAGAAAAATTTTGTATCGGATAAAACTAATTTTTTGGCATGTTTATCAATGTCAGTCTTCATAAGGTAAGTAAAGATGCGTTGCATCACAAGAGATAAGTATTCTACAATTTTAAGGGAGCGTAGAAACCTGCACAAAATATTTCTCTTGGAGGAATCCCATGAGCTTTTCTATAAAATTTATTACAGTATTAAGTGACTGGGTGAAAAATATTTTAAGTGAGAAACCGTAAGACTTGTAACATTACAATAAGTAACATAATAATTTACTTACAAAAGGTAAAATCGTGAGTCCTAATGCGATTGCTTGAACAATATAAGTTTAAAATTTGCTAAACCTTTCCTCGAAATCTGCTGATATTTGAATTTCAATCTTTGCATTTGTCGCCATATTTTCAAAAGTCTTCTTAATAAAAATTTTGCAGAAATAAGTAAAACAGCCCTTACTTGCTTCGAAAACTAAAGTAAATGATCCTCAAAATCTGTTTATCAATATTTTTGAAGAGTTGACTATTATTTTTATTTTATGGTACTATTTTATTAATCACCTCGAAAGAAACCTTTTTCTTCAGTTTAAAGATTTGGTGTCTTATCAGAAGAGAAAATATTGTAGCAAGCCTCGCATGCAAGCGATCACATTAAGTAAATGCATAACTACATCATTAATTATTAAATCGTTTCTTTCTACATCATAAATAATTAAATCTCTACGTGGTATTAATTTACGATGAAACAATTTCTTACTAAACTTTTTGTTTACCATTCGGCTTTCCATTTTGAAAAGCTCATTTCAAATATGAGATATTATGTCCTAACTTCTGTGGTTTTAATTTTCAGGTTAATCCTGTAAGATCTAGTCTTTTTAGCTATCATAAAATGTGACTAGATCCGCTAAGTATTAATCCTGGCGAATTGTGCACAGGCTTGAAGATGAACACAACCAGGTAAGGGTGTAAAATACCCTTTAATTGAACACAATATAATTTACAGACGGCATGGATTTACGAGCTTAACTCATTTACATCCTGACGAGGAAAGGCGAGGGCAATAAGAGAAAGCAGAAAAGGCTCACAAATTAAAATAACTATTGGTAAAAATAAATAAAACCCTACAGTCCTACTAGTCCAAAAATTATACCTACAGAAGTACCATAACTGCTTTGTTTAAAATTGTTTCAGGTATTAAACTGGGATTTGCATACCAAGATCAAATTACCAAGATATCTAGAGATTTCAGATCCCATTTTGATTTTGCATTTTTTACTGTTTCCAACACTTTTTTTAATATTGGTAAAACCCCAATAATAAACTTTACAACTTTTAGATTGATTTCAGATCTCAATTTTTTATGTATTTATTTATTTTTGAAAATAATATTTTTAAGACATTTTAAAGCTGTCTTGTTTAGAAAAGCTGCGTTTATGTCCAAAAACTTAATCTGAAGTATGTGTTAGTGGTTCATTGAAACTAATGCACAAAACTGCGTAAGAAGTGTACCTTATGTGTAATCTTTTATCAAAGAAATGTTTACATATAAGACTGTTCAAAATTAAAACCACATACTCAACTTAAGTAGTCTTGATAATCTCACTGATAAGTAACTTGGTGTTCTTCGTTGTCATTGAATGCAAAGATAAGTTTTGCGTTTGTAATTGCATTCAGCCGTTTGTAACTCAATTAGAAATATGTTATTCTGGTGAATTTGTGAGAAATTTCCTCTTGTCTTGCTGTGGGACCTATCTCAAACAAAAGTTTTCTTGTTCCACTTCATTTCATAATTTTCTAGTAAATGCCATAGTTTGTGTGACTTACTGTGGATATTTTCATTTAATCTGTTCTATTTGACTTCTCTTCTTCACTGCCCATCTTTATATATTCCCAGTTCGTGCTTTTACTGAATACGCCCCTTCTTTCAAATTTGCTTTTCTGACTTTAATTTCGGAAAAGTATACAGGGCTAAGTCTATAATTCTGTGCTTGTCTTCTAACAAAAATATAAGTATATCATTTGTTTCTCATATTAACTGTATATTTGATTCCAATTGAGAATGAATCGGAAGTATTATAATATAGGAAATTCAGAATTTAAATGGAATGTTCTCAAATGAAGCAAATTAATAAATTAATTCAGTAAAATAATCTCGAATGAAATAACCAAATGAATTCATTAAATTAAGTGAAATTCTCTCAAATGAATTACAGGGGAACATTAGGTTGCAAGGTATTCCGTGGGTAGAGTATTACGACAATACAATACTCGCACTTCCTTTATTATTCACACTTAACTATTAGAATTGCTTTTGACATTAAAGTCATACGTAGGAGACTTTCTATTTTCATTATATTGCATTACGTATCTGCTGCTCACAAACTGCCTTTTTACCATAAAAAAATTTCGTCAACCTACACCTGCATTTGCGGAAAAACAGGAAGTAATACTCACCTCAAACGCCCAATAAGAAAACACCTTCATATTCTTTACCCATCACAGACAACTCTTAGAGATGTAGGTTTCCTCATTAAAAAGCAAAGACCATAAAACTAATATCATTAAAATAAAGCCTATGGTAGAAAACTAGCCACAAATTTATGTTATCCTTTACGAGATATGATCCGTTTTGATGCATATAAAATTTAGTTGTCGTTTTAAAACAAAAAAATTAATTAATTTAATTTAGATTAAGTAATGATTAAGACCGTGTAGTAGTTAGAACAACCAAAACAATATAAATATAAGTGAATTTAAGCTTAAAATATCCGAACAACTCCTCAGTGAAATTTCGAAATAATTACCATATTTAATTGGTTTAACATTCATTTATGTTCTCATTTAAACAGTCAAAAAAGGCAATATAATATTTAAGGTAACCGGAATAACTTACCAACTAAACAAAATCATTTTAAAGGAAAGAGTAAGCATAATTTCTGCATATATAAAACAATGCATGTAAAGTCACGCATCTTAAGCTGATATTAAGCTCATGAGCTGAGATAGTCCATAACGAGTTGAAAGTTCAGATAGTCAAGAAGTCTTGAAGAAGAAAATCTTGCAAGAAGAAAGATTAGGGCATTGATAATGACACCAATCCACAGGCTATGCTGGTCCTATTCCCAGGTTGTGAATGCCCGAGATCATTTCTTCCAGTGTTGGCCGTATGGGGTCCCGTATTGTAAGTTACCGCTTCCTTTAGTCCGTCCATTCGTACACTCCGCTCAGCGAAATAGTAATTTCGGAAAGGGGTTCAACCACGCTTCTTGGTTTTCTCGGTCCTCTCTGCCTCTGGCAGATATCGGGATATCTTGATGATTACCCCCAACTTTTCATTTCCACCGTTCGCACGCTTACTATTCGTCTGTCCATTCTTCTCCCCCCGCGAAACGGGCTAGGGAAATTTATTCGTCGCTGAGTTTTGTCGTTTTTTCCTAATAATAACGAGTTGAGTCACAACCACTTTCCCTGGCTAGGGAAATGCTTCTTTTTCCTAAAAAGGCAAATTACATCTGTTTTGAGAAGTTTCCATACTTAATGCGTAGGAATCACCTTTTACAGCTCCAAAAAAGAAAGCATTCTTTCGAAATCTTCCTCCTTTCTGGAATACCCTCCAAATTCTTTGCTTCAATTCCAGGTAATATAATTATTTCCTTTTACAGTTTATGTAAACAGTAATAAACCCGTTCATCCAATTAAAATTATTAAATGAATACAAAATTAATTAATTTACCTTATAATTAAAAATGGCACAACAGTTTGATATCATATTCCATGTCCAACAATATTCATCCTTGTTCTACTCTCCTGCTTTCCGTACACACAATATACAGAAGTCACCAGCTTCCATTCTGTAACTTCCTTCTACAGTCAAAGTAAGTAATAATTCTGTAACTTTTCATAAAGCTACAGTATTATTACTTTCTTTGACAGAAGTTAAAGAGCTACATATAGCTTGCTTCAGTTTGAATTTGCTTTTCCTTTTCACTAGCTTGTCAGTAATATTCGGTTATATTTTCATGCTCAAAAGCTGCTTGAAATTGATTTATTTCTTTAATTGCCGTGTTTTTTTCCCTCATTTATCGATCGTAATCGATACGTTTCATTATGCATTCTCCCAAATTACTGTGGTTGAAAAATATTTCGAAATATGATAATTCTACGTCGGGTACTCTGAAAAAGCATAAATATTTGCTTGAGGCTCTTGCTAACAACAAGCGCAATCTTGACTTCTTACCTCGATGAATTTTGTGGGCTTTGCTCTGATATC
Source organism: Stegodyphus mimosarum (assembly GCA_000611955.2). Lineage (NCBI taxonomy): Eukaryota > Metazoa > Arthropoda > Arachnida > Araneae > Eresidae > Stegodyphus > Stegodyphus mimosarum. The sequence goes on along the minus strand of KK112514.1, from coordinate 174,758 downwards.
AGAGACCCGATCTTATGTTACCGTCGATCGGGTGGGATAAACCACAAACAAACACACACACAAAAAAAAATGCTTTCATTTTCTAAACTACTGTTTAGGGAAAAGTATGCGGTTTAGATCTGCGTACTTCCAAAGAAATTGTTCTAAACTGCTTACCGGAGAATTCAAAATATGTGCTATTGAGTCTCTTTCTCATATAAATTCCTGGGTTATTCTTATTTTAAGTATTTAAAATCACCTGCTGCTAAAATGATACAACCTTTACAAAACCTTCCGTAGCTGACGTGCCCATACGTAGTCATGCGGTTTCCGCTCCTCACAAGGTGAGTTTATAAGTTATAATTTAGATTAACCAATTATTAACAATTTCAGCCTTTACTATAACTTCTCCTTTCCGTTTCCTCACTAGAATGCAAATCAATTTAACTAGCATTTTAGCTGAGGTTGGAATACAGGCAGATTGTAAGACAGAGGGTGCTTCTGACCTGCGAGGGCACCCTACGTTTAGTTCTGCCACTTCTGATAAGTGATAATTATTCGGCTTTGCGTTATCGCTGCCGACATTTGAATTTCTTACACCTATTGTAATTACCGAGCCTGCTAAGAGTAAGCTTTAAATGTGTAGTCTTTGTCTTAACTCCTAATTTACTGTTGCTTTATTTGCATCACCATGAACTATGGTTGATTTTGTTAGCATAGAACGTGCATTGAGTTTCTAAGTTCTGTTTAAGTAAAATTATTTTAAGTTATTTAAACATTTATCTGACTTAGTTCAGACATAGCGATAATTCACTTCTCGTCTGTTATCGGTTGTAAACTCATTCACTTTAATAGATCAAGTAAAACCCCATAAGTTCATATATCTTCCTTATTCCTAGCATTTTTCTATAAGCTTTTCGTAAACCATCAACAGATTTTACATCACTTATGAAACACATGATGTTTGAAAAGCAAAGAAAAGGTTCATAATTCTTGTCATTTCATGTTTAATTTTGCAAATAAGGTTTCCAAAACTTCAATTCCATAATTAAACAAGAAAAGAATATTCAAATAGCCCATATTTGTAATGAAAGTTGTAGCTAATTTTGTAAGTGATGCTTTACTGTTTCAAAGTTACGAGGGTTGCTATTTATATTTCTGGCCTAAAAATGAAAACAATTGTTTATGATTGGATGTTTTTATTGTTTCTCAAAATATTCTGCATGAAAATCAATACACTTTTGTATGCGTTCGAACTAATTTTCGAAGCACTTTTTCCGCTCCGATTGAGCTAACTCCAAAATATGCATTTTGAATGCGTCAACCGCTTCTTCGGGTTCGAATTTATTTTTGATGTACGGGAATAAATAAAAATAGTCATTGGGTATGAAATCAGGGCTATTTCAAATCAGGGCGCGTCAGCGTATTGCCATTCAGTAAAGCCTAAGATACTTTTAAATTTAATGTGAGAGGTTATGCAATAATAAACTAAGTGCTTTAAAAGTAAGAAACACAGTTCTTAAGAATATTCTTTTTCTGCTCCTTAATATGATCGGTTTAAGTAAACATGTATTAAAATTGTGATGTCTAATTGACAATATTTAATATTTTTGTAAACTTACACTAGTTAGACCCATTAAAAGCATTATATTTTTCTTTTTTATGATAACTATTTTAGGAAGCTACTTAGGAAGGATTTTATATTTATTTTTATTATTTATGTGCGAGCGAATAGGTTTTAGACATAGCGAAGAAAAAATACATATGGCAACCTCTCATACTCTACGATGAATTTTAAACATATTCTGTTTTTAAATATTTTGTGATTTGGCTGTTGAATAGTGTTTTATGTAACATTAAGTGCGAAGAAAGTGATATTTAAAAAATAAAGTTAATGCACAAAAAGTTAATAATAGGAAGACAAAAAAATTTTTTTTGTTAGCTAATCTACTAAGAAAACTGAATATTGTTACTGTTGCAAGCTCACGGGTTCGTAATGGGTTGATTGCACACAGAACCGATGATAGTTTAATGAGATTTGATTTTCAAAAACAAACATTTTGCAGTTCTGGAACTTTCCAGAAAAGCACTCGTATAGCTCTCCTCGGTATGACAGAGTACAGTCAATAGCTACAGTCAATAGTTATACTTCAAACAACTAAGAGCGTCTGGCAGAGAAATCTGTAGTACCTTCCATTTCTCGAGATTATTGAAAGACATATACGGTTAAAGTTACAAATGATTGCCGGATACGGTTACAGTTACACACAGGGATCAATTACAGTTATTTAATTATAGTACCAATAATAGTTTATACACTTTTAATAGTTATACAGGGATTGACCAAAATGTCGCCAAATTTAGTCTCCAAAACACTCCTCGGCTTGTCGGTACCTCGCAAATTTGGGGAATAAACTAGGCATTCAATATTAAATAGACTTGCCCCGTAATGTTACATTATACAAAAGATATTACAGTTTCACTAAAATTATTTACATATATACAAAATTCGTAACAATATGATAAACTGGGAAAAGACTGAAAAAAATATAAAGAAGTATGTCAATACTCGACACTGCATCGGAAATATATGCTGCTATTATATGCTTATACAGTACATTGATTAGTCTTACTTTATTAAAATTTTAAAATCACTGTAGGAAGAACTATTGAGATAATTTTGATATTAAGTGATTTGGAATGAGACCTCTGCATTATTCAGAAATGCATTAACACCGTTTACTATAAAAAAGGATGTTTAGAATTGCGTGACTAATTACCTCTTAAACAACTAGTTACTGATCTGCAGCTCAAAGAGTCTATGATTTACAGCTACTAATCTCAAAGGGTCACTGAGCTATAACACGAAACTATTAAAAGTTCTGATCAGACAATTTTTAATAACAATATATGAAGGTTAAATTTTAATCTGATTATTTAAAAAACAAAATTTCATTAAAAAATCAAGACCTAGTTAGCCAAATAAAAAAAATTGGAAAAACAAATTTTTATAAAATAAGTTTTATTTAAAACTCAGGAAGTAATAAATGAAATAAAAGAATAAAATAACTTATCATATTCTTTCATGATCGGAGTCCAAATAACAATATCTAATAATCGAATTACTTTAAGGGCCCTTCCTCCCTCGGAATCTATCAATTTTCACTTCAGTCCCAAGAAGTTCTGTAATATTGTACAACTCTTCGGCTTTCAGACTATTTTAAATCTGTTGGTAAAAGAAGTCTAAGTACTCGCCAATATAAAAAAAGTAATAAATAAACTCCTTTTCATTACGAAAAAAGTGAGGAATAAAAATACCAACCAGCCAATTATCGAATGGTTTAGAGAGATGAAAACTGGTATAACTGGTGACTTTTGTTTTTTCCCCTTGGTTTTCCTCATTTGTAAAGTAAATACTATCTAATTTTGCTTAAAATGCCCTCCGCGAAGACATAACTTGAGCAAACAGCCTTCGAGTGCATTGCCGTATTTCATGTAAGCTAACTTTAGTTTGATGTAAGTAAATCTTTGTCTAGCATGTATTTGGGGAATTCGATACTGCAATATTTCATTAGCTTAATTGTTTCCATTTAATTCGTCCAAAGCTAGGTTTTAATTCATACGCAGTTCAACATTCCCTAATCAACACTGAATGCTAGCTGGTATCAACACTGGCTGAAAGTTATCAACAGTTTCAAGTGATTTCATGATAAGCCAGTACCTTTGTAAATTTATCAAGGGTGCTCCAGGCTTAGTAGCTTTCAGGAGGGGCTGTTATAAAGGAATTGTCGTTCTTGGCTGTGATTTCTTCTGGTTGTTAGTGTTAAATATCCATCGTTAATTCATTTTGTTGTACGCCTTAGACCTTATCTAAATTTTCGCCTAGCATTCATAGTTTTATTAGATTTGATTGTACTCTAATGCTATCTGCTTTATTTTAAGTTTTCAAAAATCGATTTCCTAGTCTAAAAATGATACTGTAGAAAACTCCAAGGGCTTCCGCTGATGATTCGGAAATACATAATAAAGTTGCAGTTGAAGCGCATTTGTGGAGGGCGTTGGTGTGGAACAGATGAAACTTCCAAGCTTGAAATTCGTCATTCCACAGTCAACCGCAAAGGAAATAGGATGAAAGAATTCAGTAAGTATTCCAAAGTTAGCAGATATGATAGCATAAGGAGCCGCCGATTGTAATCGTTGTGCGCCTATACAGTGAACGTACCCGAATAGGCTAATTCTGAATCACCAGACTTTTGTACATCTGTATCAAAGACTGTTAAATACGGGATCTTTCAGGACAAAGCAAAGGAATCGAGAAGGAATGACATCTGAAGTGGAAGAGGTGGTGCTCTGTTAAACAGAAGAAAGCCACATGTCAGCTCAAGAACGATCGCGGCTAACCTCGCTGCTTCCCAGATCGTCGTCTGAAAAATTCTGCACCCGAACCTCTTGCATCCATACCATAAGCAGAACAATTGTTTCCTGCTTATTACGCACCACGAATTACATTTGCTGAATGGTACAAGCGGAAGTGCGTGACGGAACCTCGTTTTCCAGCTGCTGACCTGTTTATCGGCGAAGTATGCTTTGTCAGAGAAGGCTGCCATAACGCTCATAACACGCATGTTTGCACATTAAACAACTCTAGACGTACCCGAACATGTGCAGCACAGTACCGGATTTCTATCAATGTTTAGGCGAATATTGTTGACCACCTCCATATCACATGCTTATTCATCTGAGTGAAAGGTCTTATAAGATTTTCTTGTAGTAAGTCTTGCTTGGATTGCATGATGAGCAAATCATTCAGTAGCCGCAGTGCAATGATATGTGGTTCTAGCATGATGGGGTTTCAGTACAACTGAGTCTTTCCGTTCGGCAACACTTAAATCAGATTTGGTCAACCGTAGGTTGGTCGTAGTGGTCCTATTCATTGGGCTGCACGTTCACCGGACATGTTCTACCTCAGGGATTACCTGAAAATTCCTGATGTGTGAAACACCCATTGTCATGAAAAGGATCTTGTCGCGCGCATTATTGTATCTAGCGCGATCATTCTTGAGACGCCTCGTATATTAAAAAAGTCCATAATTCTATGCTGCGCCAGTGTCTCTCTTGTATCATAGCTGACGGCTGTTTTTCCGAACACTTATTGTGCCCTCTGAATACCACAACTCTACTGATAGACTGATTAAAATATTTTTATTGACATAACTTTTCTCTTTCATTTCTTGCATTTTCTTCCCTGCACACTAGCACATGAGGATTGTGTTCCCCCTTTACATTGCTATGTAATTCCAAATCATCTTAGAGTAACCCATTCCTTCCTGAAGTTTGTACACGGTTAAGCGAATCATCCTACATATATCGAGTTTTGTTTGTCTTGCTTCTGAACAAATGATGACTCTCCAGGTTACCAATTCATCTAAGTCATGCTGTGGAGATTCGCATTTATTGAAACGATGCAATTAACTAATGTCAATTGTTTCTTCTGCGTAAAATATGTTGCCGGCCTTTTTCACAGACAAAATCTTCATATATCTATGTTTGTGAAAGTAATAATTTCCTTTTTATTCTTTTTTTAATGTTTATTATAAAACTCGTCAAGTTATAAGGTATTTCTCCCACCTTCTTTGCATGCCTTCGTGTGTAGTGGTCAGCACACTTGTCGCGTAACCTAGAGGTCCGTGGTTCGATTCTCGGCGAAGGCGTTGCTCATTTTTCATGTCTCCTGCTTCAAAAATACCTAATGTATTACAAAAATACCTCCCGAACTTAAAAGGTACTGGATGATGATTTTCCACCACCGGGATTTGACAATTGGGTCTCCAAAACCCCAGTCGCCCTTTAAAAGGGGAAGTACATAAAATATTTCTCCCGCCTTCTTCGCATGCCTTCGTGGTGTGAGCACATGCGACACGTAACCGAGAGATCCATGGTTCGATTCCCGGCGAAGGCGTAGCTCATTTTTCATGGCTCCTGCTTCAAAAATGCCTAATGTTTCTATAAAGTATATGGTATTTTATAGCAAATTTACAATGTTCTTTAATTGTTTCGTGTAATGTATAGTCTCACACCAGATTTATCTTGGGTAGAGTAACGTGAGCTTTGATTCTTCAATTTGACAGTAAGGAAACGTTCAATAAAATCAAACTGTTCGGTTGCTACATATTGAAAGCTGAAATTTTTCGATAATATTAACAGTAATGAATGGAAATCTGAGTTTTAAGGGAGATAAGAGAATTTCTTGAGCTCGAGTAATTTGCTCTTTTTCTTTTAATTTTTTATTTGGTTAACTAGGTCCTGATTTTTTAATGAAATTTTGTTCCTTAAATAATCAGATTAAATCTAATCTTCGTATATTTTTATTAAAAATCATGTGATGAAAACTTTTTTCAGTCTCTAAACACCCTTAATTGATTTGGAGCTGCTGATAAGCCTTGGAGGTGACAGCTCGCTGTAGCTCAGTGACCCTTTGACAATAGTAGCTGTAGATCAGTGACCCTTGGAGCTGGACAGCCCTTGGAGCTATAGATCAGTGACCAATTGTTTAAAAGGTACTCTGGTGTGCAAAAATTAAGGACGAGACGGTTTCTTCAATATAACTTTGTACAAAAGCTTTCCAAATCAACTCATTTAATACCGTAAAATCCCCAATACGTAAGGACATGAGTAATGTAAGCAACACTTACTAAAAGAGAAACCAGAGGGATAAAAAGAAGCTTTATTGAAAAAGTAGCATGGAGCGCAATGCGACTGAAGGCCGAAACATCCCTGTGATGGGTGTCCAGCAAGAAACATCCGGTCTTTAATAGGGGATATGATCTCCCCTGACTGCTAGGCAGGTTTCACATCATTTGTGCATGCTGGATATGTGGTTGTTAATGAGCTGTTGAGACACTGCTGCTCGTTCCTCTTGTAGCACCAATCGCAGTTTCGGAATCGTTACTGGCGATAAGTTACGTGCTGCCACGGGTCTCCCTAGTAAGTTCCGTACATGCTTGACGGGATTTAGATCCAGAGACCTTGCCGACCAATCCATGTGTTCAATATCTTCACTCTCCAACAGCTCTTCGACAGTAACTGTGCGATGAGGTGGAGCGTTGTCGTCCATGAAGAGGAACTGAGGACCCATAGCCCTTGTGAAAAGACGCATGTAAGGAAGAAGAACCTCGTTACAATAGCAGTCCCAGGTGACGAACCTCCTTGGGAGATATGAAGGTCGGTCCGGCTACCAAGCATTATGTCTGCTCGAACGAGAACTCCGCGACCTCCAAAACAGTCCCTTTTGATGATGTTGAAGGGGTTATTGCGTGTTCCCCGCTCTGTCCAGATGTGTATGTGTCTAGAATCGCAACTCAGACTAAATCTGCTCTCATCTGTAAAGAGTACTCGTCCCCATTCATTGTCTCTCCAATTCCGGTGTTCCCGGCACCACAGAGAACGCCTTCTCCGATGGGCAGGCGTTAGAGGTAGACACAGTACAGGGCGTCGTGCAAACAGACCACCACCGTGCAGTCTTCTGGCCACGGTAAAACGCGATATCGGTCGTCCAGTCGCCTGTGTCGTGTGTCTAGCGATTTCTCGCGCTGTCTGCCGCCTGTTTCTTCTGGCCTGTAAGGCAATATACCGGTCATCTGCGGGTGTGGTTCCTCGTGGACGACCACTACTAAACCCCCGGATAGCTGTTCCTGTAGTTTGAAATTGTCTCCATAGTCGTGAAACGCTGCTGTGAGCAATTCCGAACTCTTCAGCCACACTTGTCACACTGCGGCCTTCCTCCAACTTCCCAATGATTCGACCTCGGGTAAAAGCATCCAGATGTTGTCTAACAGACTGATTATTCGCCATTTCTCGCTGTGGCAGCAACTCGGTGTGATTTTAACTGCTCTACGGCGTGCAATCTCTTTGCCAGAATTACTTATCTTACACCGACAACATGCTTTATACTACTCAGACACTCCTCCATTACGTCTACCTGCATATCTGCGCATGTGCTACCGTACATCACCTTACTTAGTCTCCTGATTGGTCTTTCTGTCCTCTCTGCCTCTTCGTTCAGCTGATATGCTAATTTTTCGACTTCGTCCTTAATTTTTGCACACCAGTGTATTTAGTCATGCAAACTCTGGAAAAATCACTTATTATAGAATCAGCTCAAATCTAGGTAGTGATAAGTGCGGCATTTTCATGTTTATATCCTTAGTTATAAAGCTTTCAACATATCACAAATTAATGAGAGTACTAAGTGCTCATGACAAAAGTGTAAATTGATTTTAGATAAAGTTGCTTATGTTTTACAAGTCAGTCTTGTATCAATCAATCAATCAATCAAAGTTTTCAATCTGTCATGATATTTCATTTCAAAAATGCAAAAAGTACATGTAATTCTCCTGAAATCCTTCACTTCGGGATATTTTCTTTTCACAAAGAAAACCTTCATACTTCTCTATGACAGCTATGAAATTTTTAGGGTGATATAGCATGTACATAAAGTAATAAGTGTAAAATATGCCATCTGGCATCTGAAACGTCCAGGACACGGATGAAAAGTAACGCTTTCAAGCCTAATATTTATAGCCACAGATAATCAGACCAAAAGCATCTGTGAAATTTTAGGCGTCACATACGTCATCGTAAAGATGCACATACGCTTACGTTTGTCTCCGGTATGGTAAAGTAATGAAATAAGACAAGGCTGTGAGTAAAATCGATACTTGCCCACAGGTAAACAATGACGGAGCTTGGTTCATAGGTAAAAGCTTTGCATATTGACATATCGATACATTAATTGAATTACGTATTTGTCCCTAAAGGTAAGCAGTTTTAAGTTTAAAATAATTTCACTGTGGGCTTTTCACTGCGGAAACAGTCATAAACTGAAACTTCCTATTTGGAGAAATTAGTTAACTATTCGGGCAATTGCTGCTAAGGAATTTTGGTTCTTCGAAAAACGGGGTAAACAGTTCCGATACGAAGCTGCGGTCAGTGTGATCTGGAATCATACCTTCAGTTGAGAATACCTGCGTCATTCTGTGCCATTAGTATTTGTACTGCAACATGAAGATTCCAATCTATTTTGCTATCTGTGCCACATACATTTTATTCCACAGCACTACTTGTAGCTTTCGAACATTCTCATACTCTACATAGGAAATGGTCTTTGGCGTACTACATGCATGTCACCTGCCGGAAATACGTATTTATCATACGAGGACCTTGTAATTCACGTACACATTATGTTCACCAACTCGTGATTATAAATATTACGGACGTGAGCGCCACTTCATATTGTTGCGAAAAATTCGGCGGTTGCGTCTGTATGTAAGCTTTTCGGCATAGCACTAGGGTTGCCATAAAATAGTGTATGGTAGGGTTGCCAGATTGGCGACTTTATCGCCTATTTGGCGACCAAATTGGCGATATCCCATGGTCCAATCAGGAAACTTCTAGAATAACTTCCTGTCGAGATATTTCTCGAAACCTGTGGAACTTAAGGAAAAGCTATATAAACCCTTGCGTTTCGGAGAGCCGTTGTTGCGAGCGTAGTGTGATTAGTTGTGAGGAGTGTGAGAATAGCTACTTACTGTGAGTGATAAGCTACGCGAGAGTTTTGTGAACGGAAAGCGATCGAGATAGTGCTTTGCCGTGAAGCTACCTTTACAGTATAGCTTGACAGTGTATTGGTGATTGTTCCACGGTGTTTATTAGAAGTTTAGTGTTGCCGTGAAGCTACCTTTACAGTTACAGCCTGAAGCTGTGTTGCTGATTGTTCCAGCGTATTTATTGTAGTTTTTCGACGCTTTTAAAGGTAATTTTGAAACTGTGCTGTAAATAGTGATTCTTGTAAATAAATTGTGCTTTTTATTGTTCTGCATCGTGTTGTAATCGGATACTCTCAAATCCACGAACCCGTATAACGCAACAATATGTCTTGCTTTGACGAGCGATTGCGAAATACTGTATTTTCCACCTGCTATTTTGTCCGCATGTTTGATCACCGCTGAACGTTTCATGACCTATGTCATCGAGAAGTTCAAAAACTTTCCTTGTTAGTAGTATTTTCTAAAAGTCAGTACTTTTATTTTGAATTGAGATATTGCGTTTAAGAAATTATAGTATACTTCTCCTTATGAGGGAAAAAAATGTAAATTAAAGAAAATACACTCGCCCCTGGAAATTCATGATTATCACATGATTGAAGCGTTAGCTAGAATTAACACTTTTTAGTTAGCTAGAATTTAATTTCTGACATTGTAAAGGGAAACATACAACGCAATCAAACATAAATTTGAAACTTTATATGAATGGTCATAAGCTTTTTCAAGGGTATAACTCTTAGGATTAATGGCAAAGTTTGTATTTCAAACATCTAATCTTTCTTCCCGAATTCAGTTATCCTTCGAATTTTCCATTAAAGATAAGACCTTAAACTTGTTTCATATATTTTCATGAAGACGTAATGGAATCATATTTGAAACGAATAAACCCTTTTGTAAGATCTCTTTTGTGGTCACCAGCCCTTCTTCTCGTCCCCTTTCGCCTTCTTTCCCTCTTTTAAAATTTATCTATTTTAAAATTTATCTTTTCAGGCTGTATAAAAGTACGCGAATAGAAATGCGAATTAAAAAGATGCAGCACCTTTTCACCCTGCACTCCATGCATTGAGTAAGGGGCTGGGCGTCACGTGAATGGAACAATATAGGACTCAAAACATGTTCTTCAGATATTGAGTAAACGATCGAAAGCGCTGTGAGAAAAAGAACCAGGGAGTAAAGAAGATAAAGAAACTAAAAGAGACCCTCTAATTTTCTCGGCGTTTATGTTTCCTTGTGTGACTCCTCCCCTTTAAGACCCAAAGACACGATACGGCTTGATGTGCGTGTATATTTTTTCCTTTGTTTGTTTCCTATTATTTTCTTTTGTAGCTCATCTGCATGGTTTTAAGTTGGTTTAGTCCATCCCAACCGCGGAGGAGGCACACGCCCTTTCCTTCATTTGTGGTAATTATGCGTTTTGAAAAGAACTTTCGATGGTAGCACAAAAGAAGGTTGGGCTTTTATATCTGGTGAATGGCTCGGCTAGGCTTCTGGGGACTAGTGAAATATTGCGAGCTAGCAGGTATCTTATCCTAAAATGACAGCGCAAAACATCAAAAATACTATTTGCAATATTTAATAGCATTTTATCAGATAATATACACATTCAAATTAATCTGAAGTTATTAGGAACGTCTTAATTCAGATTTGCCAGGTTATTCAACCATCCAAGTTTTTACAAGCATCAATATACTTAAAAAATACCGCTTAAAACTCGTGACATCTAAAATGGCTACTTAAGTAATAAAGTTTTAATACAGTAGAGTTCTTCATAAATGAATAGAAGGGCTAAAAATTCATAGGTACTTCACAAAGATTTTTCTGTTTTATGGAACATAATTGTAGAGAATATCGCTCTTTCACATCGGAAAGGGTAAAATCTAACTGCGCCCTCGTCGGGAAGCGAATCATGTATATTTCAAGCGTTAATTAGACATACTAATTATTACTCTAAAAAGAAAGAAGAAATTTTAAAGTTTTTAAAAAAGTTATTTTCAGGGCTTAATATTTGAAATCAAAAGCGCCGGGGCTTAATGGAAAGGTGTGAAAAAAGTAAGTGAGCAATATCATAATAATTTTTTTTTGTTCCAATGGCAGGACCTCAGCGGACTTCGGCTAGGCCACTACTAAGGCCAGAAGCGGTGGTCGCTTTATTATGGAGGCACCCAACAGGTGGGTCACCTTTGCCTCCTATGAAGGGACGGACAGTAAAAGCCATGCCTTCTCCGGGATTCGAACCCAGGCCCTTTGGTATCGTAACCGGCTCCCCTAACCACTATACCGTCTGAGCGGCATATCATAGCAAATAAAGCAATAAATAATACATTATTTAAGTAAAATTATTTAAATTAAGTAATAAAATTAAGTAATAAGTCTTCCCGATGTGTCTTATTGTGCCTGACGTGTATATTGTACTTGTTTGTCAACATGGCCGGTAGCCGTAATTCTCTCCCGCATGGTGCGGTGATCTGATGCACGGAGCCCTGGCAGGGAAAAAAGCTATTGAAGACTATAAGGGGAACAGGAATCTTCCATCTCCTTCATGTTGTGTTTTTCCCTCACAGGCCATAGGTTGACATATCCTGCTCATCGATTTTGTTAGCTCAAAGAAAGCACATATTAAGGATTATGTTTAACTTAGAACAAATATGATCCTTTTATAGGGAATCAAGTTTTATACTAACCTACTTTCAACATTACCCAAATTAGAATTTAACACGTTAAGGGACCAGTTACCCAGTTTTCTAAGTGCCAAATGCATTGGGTATATACTTCTGAGCAGTAAGCCAAACGTCTGTGTTTTTTATATAAAACAAGGTAAGCAAATTACTATTTTTCTCTTGGGATTATTGAAATTTTATGCAACTAATAAAAATGATGAACCCAAATCTTCAAAGTGAAAAACTGGATAACAGTAACTTTGAAGTATGGGGGTTTTCAATTGAAAATAGTTTTAGTTTGGTCAGAACTTTGGGAAGTTACTCAAGCCAGAAGCTTCTGAAACTAACCAAGCCGAGCTTGACAAATAGGTAACAAAAGCTCAAAAAGCTTTAGCAATAATTGCTCTGAGTATGAAATCATCTGACATACAGCACATTAAGGAATGTCAAACTTCATATGAAGCGTGTATGAAACTGCGCGAAATTCGTCGGCCTAGAAGCCCTATTACTAAAGTTAACCTTATGAAGCAACTTATCTCAAAAAGTATGAACACGAAAGAAAAATGCGGGATTACTTAAACTTCTTTCTTTCTTCGAAATTTTAGATAAACTTGTATAAATAGGATATGAAATTCCAGAAGAATTCCTAACTATTTTGCTACTCTATAGTTTAACCGAAGAATTCAAATGCTTTAGAATCGTGATCGAATCCCGTGACAGACTGTAGCGCAGGAAAACAGCCTAGTGCAGAATGGGTTAGATATTAAATACCACGGCAAAGAGAAAAGAAATCGAATAATCCCAAAAACGTTAGTTGTTACAGCTGAAAGAGAAAAGGACACAAAATATCAGAATGTAGAAAAAAATAAAAGCAGCAATCCTAATCAAGAATCCTCTAAACAAGATTGTTCTCTCAGCATTGTTAAAACAACGCAAGAATTAGGAACACATAATTAGTACCTTGCTTCAGAAGCAACCGCACTTGTGCAATAACACATGACGGTAATAAATTTAACATCGAAAACTGGTATAGAAAATGAAGTTCAGTTGGCAAATAATTTTTTAGAAG
>KK112514.1:147747-161422 GCA_000611955.2 Stegodyphus mimosarum | reverse complement strand
AGAGAAAGTTGATATTTATGCAATCATCAATTCAGCTTTACAAACACATAATACTTAACGATGAGCCAAGATGTATTCCCAACCTAAAAATAAACTTAATTTCAGTTAACTAAGCAAAGCAACGAAAATGTACTGTTTGTGTTAGAAATAATTATGTGTGGGCTACAGACAAAAATAAACGAGTAGTTTTATAAGCGACGATGCAAAATGGTCTACATGTGTAAATCAATAGGACGTAACCAAAATTTCAAATGTTACAAAATACGCCAAATAGTAAAATATAACTTGAATTTGTACACACCGATATTCGTGGTACCATGAATGTCACAGCTTTAAGTGATGCAAAATATTTCATAACAGTCATCGACAATAAATAGCAAAAAATTACTGTATATGCCCTCCGGAAAAGGTCCGAAGCTTTTGAAGCATTTAAGAAATACAATTTTCAGACTGAAAACCAACTGTGGAAATAACCGAAAATACTCCTCAGCAATAATGCCAAAGAATTCAGATTAGTTCTTAGGAAAGGATGGCATTAACCGACAGTTTCCATTTTCAGATAGACCGCAACAGAATGGAGTTGAAGGATGCGCCAATCGTACTTTAGTACAAATGGCCAAATGTATGTTGTTTAAATCAAAATTACCCCAAGTACTGTGGCCAGATATGGTATGAACAGCAACTTATATCTGTAACCGATCTCCCACTAAAAGCAGATCTAAAACGCCTTAAGAAATATGGTCTAAAAGAAAGCCTACAGTTAAAGGAAGTAAAGCTTTTGCATTAACCAATTCGAAAAAAAAAATTCTCCTGAAAAGTGAAGAATATATTCTTACTGAATATTCTGAGGAAGTAAAAAAACATATTGTAATATGAGAACCTGGAACTTTTTAAGTAACACAAAGTCCTAAAGTTAGATTTTTGTAACTGACAAAAAATTGGAGCATGTTCAGAAACTTCAGCTACAGAGAAACAGGAATTCATCGAATTTGTTCCTACTGAAGTAAATTTAGAAGTCAACAAGAATTCCGAAGTGCCAGATGAAAGGAGAGCAGGTGCTGAAGAAAATGTAGTTCAAGATCAAAGTTCAGAAAGAGGATCAGGAAGACCTACATTTCCTGAAAACAGTAAAACCAGGCAAACCAAGAGAAATCTATCAGTAGAAACATGCCATTGATAGACAACCGAGTTCTATACTGTGCTACTCAAGTTTTATACTATGATACATGGCACCAATTTAATTTACTTTCCTTGCTAAGTAAGTAGTATATTTCAACTTTCATCTGTTCCACGGAGAATGTCAAATGGACAGTTTAATTCCCAAATCATGTCTAAACTTTACTTAAAACAAAAAATTAAATTCGCGTCTCTGTATGACACAAAATATTATGTATATTATAAAGATACTAGTATTGTGTATATACATACTATATGCACGGATTTATCTTCAGTTACCTCGCGCATTAGAAGATAAGTGAAGAAAAATGAATAAACATTGTATGTATAGCTACAAATTATAGCCATATAAAAGAGAGTTCATTCATTTTTTCTTGAATGTTCCTGCTAGATTTCTGTCTCTATTGTAGTTCTTGAATGTATTCTTTCAATTGTGCCAATTCTTACTACTTTCACACTTTATTGATAAGTGAGAATCTGGCACATATAAATGGGTTGAGCATGAACCTTATAAGAGATAGACTAACCCAGTGGGCGGAGTACTTGTCCCCAACATGTCGGCAAGATAGAGTAGGGACGATCTGGTTTACTTTAACACTGAAACTTATGGCGTTTGTATCACATAATTGTTTTTAATTATTAAATGTGTTATATTGTATAAGGGATAACATTGTGAAAGTCACACGTTTTACAAATAAGATTTAATAAATCTCATTAAAGCACTTTTTACTGCATTTTGCGCAATTTTTCGCACGTAATTCTTGTATAAACAGCTTTACTTTGGTAAAACGGTAAAAACTCTAAACACAAAATTTGAGCATTTTCAGTTAGTGGTTATCAAAATTATTATAATATTAAAAGATGATCATTTATTTGATTATATGATCATTAATTGCTAACATTATAATATGATCATAAGATGATTACTTATTTTAATAATTCATAAAATTCGGAGGATAAACTTTTCTGAGTGTAATAGGAAAAAAATAAAAAGGTAAAATAAAATTTGGAAGGACTCATCTTATATTACGCCCAAAGGGACGTTTTTTAACGTCTTGTGTGTTACCTTTATTTATTGAACATCATGTGTTTCGAACGTAAACCACATAAAATTTAATTCAACAGCAATATCACAAAATATTTGAAAACAGCATATCTGTAGAATTTTCTGCTCTGAAGATAAAAATGTTATTTTGCGTAGTGTTACCATTGTTCGCTTTGAACTCTTTGAGTTTTTTAATCAAAAATTCGTGAAAGGTTTACAAACTATGAAATGGATTAAAACAAATTCGAAATTCGGCGATCCAGGTGGCCATGTTCGGATGGAGGATTACATTATTCAAAATTTGATGGCTCTAGATACGGTCATTTTTTCGCAGTGCGAGAAACATACATGCATTCATGCAGATTCTTCAATATTTAATTTCTTTAAATATAATGGAGATCTATAATATTTGGTGGCCACAATTTGCAGAGTGAAACGGACATTTATAGTGAAACAGCGTAAAATGTCGTTTCCTAACTAATAGCCTTTCTGGGCTACCTTTCTGGGGCTAATAAATTAAATTCACAGTAAATAAAAAAAATCTTATGCCAAACTAGAAATAAATTTTAAAAAAATAATCACTTTAAAATACTAGCACAATTAATTATTACATTTAAATACAATTTTAACATTAGAATAAATATATAAAAATTATTAAGGTGTTAAAAGTGTTTATCACTGTTATGTATTACGAAATTTAATTGAAATAAAACTCCTTTATGGAAATTATGCTATAATATTCACCTATAATTTTAAAAAAGCTGCACAGTTTAGAATTATAAACAAAAACTTTCAAAATTCAGTTTTAGGTATTTTGGTATTTTTTAATTATTTACACCATATAAAAAGCATAAAAATTCTAAGAGAGAATTGTTTGTTTGAAATTTTCTATTAGTTCAGATTTAAAATATTAATTTCTAAAAGAAGTAGTTACAAATTTCCTTAAGAGTAGGAAAAGCTAAAAAAATATACAGGTCTGAAAGTATGCAACAGCTTTGTAATTATTTAGAAAGTTTATTATGCTTGATAAATATGCTAAATTTTTAAAAATCAATCTCAGTTTCAAAAATAAAAATTTGTAAAAATTCTAATTTATGAAATGAGGCTCTACAACCAGCTTTTTCTTGAAAATTTTAGGTTCTGCAATAGCCAACCATTGTTAAGTTTCTGCTAGTCATCCCTACTCCTCCAGATGTGGTCAAGCGGACACCCGGGAATGCGTCAGACGAGGGAGAAAACCCATTTGGGTTAGTCTTTTTCTTATAAGGTGTGTGGAGTTGAGTAAATGATGTAATACAGTAAGACCACAGGAGACTAGCGCTTGAACACGGAGCGGTTTGTGTGTAAAAGTATCATGCTGCATACAGAAGGGAATCTGTTGCTGGAGCGAGCTACAGTCAAAGAGTTAAGAAATACCATGTTTTTTTTTTATTTATTGAAAGGATGTAATTTTCGAAGGCATAAATAAATGCATAAAAAATAAGTGCATTCTTTTTCTGAACGTGCAACTTTATTTTTGTAATTAGTGGGGATTTCTACTGATAGTTATACT
Organism: Stegodyphus mimosarum; assembly: GCA_000611955.2. Taxonomy (NCBI): domain Eukaryota; kingdom Metazoa; phylum Arthropoda; class Arachnida; order Araneae; family Eresidae; genus Stegodyphus; species Stegodyphus mimosarum. Next base: position 157,649 of record KK112514.1, on the reverse strand, counting down.
TGTGTATATTTAATTATATATATTGTTACGAAATGTCCAGGCGCGGTAAGATAGCTTCCTCACAAAGCAAGTTTGGGGTTGCCAGAAACTGGCAAGGAAACGCAAGGTTGCCATATTTGGCTAGAAACTGCCCATTTGGCGACATTTAGCGTTGAGTTGCAAAAAAATAAAACTCTTTTCACTCGAACTTGGACCTCTTGAATACGCGTCGATGCTGGTACCTTTACACCACGAAGGCATGCTAGAAGAATGGAGAAAATAACTTATATACTCTCTCTTTTTAAAGGGAGACCGGGGATTAGGGGCCCGAATCGTCAAATCCTGGTGGTGATGAATCATCGTCCATCACCTTTTTCTAAGATCGGGCGCCACTCTTAGAGTCATTAGGTTATTTTGAAGCAGGAGAGGTGAAAAATGGGCGAAGCCCTCTCCGGAACTGGAACCTGGACCTCTAGAATGCGCGTAGAGTGTACTATCGTTACACCACGAAAGCATGTGTTGGAAGGAGAAAAAAATACCTTATAATTTCATTGGAAAGGTTAAATTTCAACAACATTTCAAAAGAAAATCAATTTTTATTACGTGTTCCGCCACATCGATTAGATAATACACGGAGTAATCACTATCCTCCATATTAGGCGGAAGAGTCGGGAGATAATAAAAAAAAATCACGACAAAGAAAGATATACAATTTCATTTGCTACACATCGGGGGCCTTAATCCCGGAATACAGACTTTAAAATAGAACTTTCTCTTACGCCCCGATGGCGAACCGGCACCTGAGCGCTTGTATCACCTCGGATGAAATACCACGAAGGGAAGAGGCAATTATTTTTTTTCCAGTGGCGGGCACTTGCCTATAATGGCACTGACCACTACTAAGGCCAGAAGTGGTAACTATTTTATTGCGGAGGAACCTAATAGGCGGCCACCGCTAGCTCCTATGAAGGGACAGACAATTTTACATCCATGCCTTCTACAGGATTTGAATCCGGGTCCTTCGGTATCGCAGTCAGGCTCCCTAACCACTATACCGCCTGGACTGCTGAAGAGGAAATTATGATTCTATGTTCTTGGCTGTCACACTACCCACTCGGATAGTAGAAGACATTACTGCTCAGACAGCGTAGGATGCCCTTTCTGGCAGTAGGAATCGAGTCTGTGTTATTTTACCCCCGAAGCCGCCACTGTCATAGTATAATACTCAGCCAGTGCATGCAACAATAGGGAGCAGTGTAAAGGAGAACAAAATACTGAATGAAATGGGATTTATTTTCTTAAATTTGTATGTATTACTTATTTTCGAAAAGGATGCCTCTAGTGGAAGGCAGTTCTAACAAAAGATACACGAATGTACACTACCTATTTGAACCATAAAATCACCTACCACACAAATTTACATAATCCTTTTTAACCACCCAACCACCTACCACACAAATTTACATAACCTATGTAACTACGTTAGCTATTAACATTACCTATTCCTCAGTGAAAGTACATGCCGTCATCATACTTTGGGAATGGAATTCGAAATGATATTATCTTAGGACCTAGGCTTGAGAATGGGTTTTTTCGGACACGGATCATAAAATGAGCGCGCGCAATTACATTGTGTGTATGTTTGGATAGCATTTACTCCATTCGTAACTGTCCTGTAAGGATAAGTTGTTGTTTTTTTTTTAATTCTGTAACTGCTGTATGTAATATATAATTGAGATTTAAAGTATCATATTTGAGATAACAAATGTTATTTTTTCCCGCGAATGGAAGAATCTTGACAAAAAGCTGACTGATTTTTAGAAGCTTAGGAAGATTTCAAGGGATTTCGCTAACTAAAGGACTGGTTTTTTTCGAATCAGTCTTTTTAAAAGTGATTTAATAATATTGTTAGCACCTCTTTATATTCAATAAAACATTTTGCGAAGTCTTCGATTAATCACCGCAGCTGCCGAAGTTTTCTTTTTCTTTAATTATTATTAAGCAGCTGAGTACAACTGTAAAGTTCTTCGCTGTCTTATTTTTGTGAAGCAAATAAAGTCCTTTGAGAAAGAGCTACATAAAAGATAACTATTTCAAAGTAAGCAACATTTGCTGATTTAGCTGTTATTAACCATTCAGCCAATCAAGTTTCCAAAGATTTAAGCCTAGTAACTTATTATTTTCATTATTTTCTCTTTTTTAATTCTAATAATTTCTAGTCTTTAACTGATATATAGGCATTCTGTATCATTAAATTCCTTCTTATCTAGTAATTCGGAATCGCCGACAAAGTGTGCCTAGTAATTTGCAAAACTTTGCATAAATGTTCGCTGATTTTAGTCAGTAAACTAAAATTATTTTCGGCATTTCATTTTGTTTTTTCTGTTCTTAAAAATTCACATCCTTCTTACGATATTGATTACATACGTTTAGATAGTTACTTGAAAATTTAATGCAAAAATTAAAGTACAAACTATGCGTTAAAATTCTAACAGAAACACAACTTAAATTTCGATAAATTTGAACCTTAGTTTCACATTCCGTTTATAGACCAATATAAAGTTCAGCTTTGACTAAACTGATGTTTTAAATTAGCGTACTTCTCTTCCATATACCTTATTAATTTTGCCTCTCATACTTATTTCAAATTTAAGCTTCAGATACTTTGTAAAGATATTAATACGTGGGTGCAAGGACAGTTTGGCAAAGTAAGGCGAATCTAGATAATGAGGTGGTTGATCTAGTAAACATTATTTTTGCCTTCTCGTCGCATAACCATTCTGGATAAAAATGTGAAGTACTCCTGGTTTTTTAGTAAAATTGTTAAATGGTAAATTATCTGTTAAGTGAAGTTACGAACACTAATAATTCAAGGCTTACATGTTTTGTACAAAGCATTCTAAATGCTGAAATAATAATGCAGTAAAAGAAATTTTACCACATGTGCATTACGACACGAGCTTGTTAAGTAACGTGAAACAAAAAGCTAATATCTTAGTGTCATATAATGTGGCCATATTTAAGGTGCGTTAACAATGAGTTCCTTACGTATAAGAATTCCTTATTTCAAACTGATCAATTTGAGAAATTTAAGGCGTTCTAGAATTGTTTGTTTATACTGATTACGAATCATGGTCGGTAAGAATAACATTTTTTACGAAGATTTGCCAAAAATATCTTTAATTTTATTCCACGTTAGCTGAGAAAAGTTTATTTTTGCATTCAATTACATATGAAAGAGCTAAACCCTTTACAAAAGTATTGAAAGATATCGTCTCATAAGTGGAAAATAAAAAAAAAAATGAAAATTGCAAGTAGAAGTTTGGGAAAGAAGCACAAGGTCAGATTGCGGAGTTAGAGTTGTAACGTCGATAAGTTTTATCAAGATCACAATTTCCAGCTTCATTCTGAAACAGAAAATATTTCAGGCGTTTAGCAGCTTGGCGTGGCTCTATGATATGTATACTATGTTTCCGAAAAGGAACTATCATATAACCGACGCTCAACCTAAATTTAAAACTTTATAGTTATACAAATTCAGAAGGTCTGCTTTAAAAATGCAGATATGAAAATTTCTATCTTAATACATTGCATTACTAAATAAAAGTCTTAACTACCATTTGGAAATCTATGCTTTCCTACTTGATAAAATCTTCAAATTAATTTGTTTTTTATACAGTCTTCTGAAAAATGTCACAAAAACGGATTTGACTCTTATCATTGAAACATAGTTGTTTATATTTTGTTTTATTAAAAATCAAGACAGATGGTTTAATACCGTTGGAGGAAAATGCAAAAAGCCCTTTACACATTTAAACTCCTTCCTAAGAAACACTTTTGTTTAATAAATTTTTATCCAAGATAATAAATTAGCTGCCAGCGATACTCAAATATAGGAATTCTACAATGACGATTCTTCATCTCTTGGTTCTGGGAACAGTGTAGTATATTATTATAAATCGCTAATCAGAAGCATTTTATTTCATTGTCCCAAAGTTTATTTCTTCAATACTCCTTTTATTTTTCTTTCTACACAGAATAATTCCTTCTTTAAAGCGGATTATTTTTTAAAGGAATATAAAGTGGATACCTCTTACAAAGTAATAAAACTCTGCTACATTTTGTTATTCATTTGATAACAATACAGTCCCTAAACAAATATGCCTTCAGTAATTATTTTTTCACATAAAATTAAAGAATAAATGCTAACGAAAGAGGCGGAAAAATACTGGAAAACGTTGTTGGTAGGTTCCACCTCCCGCATAAATTCTTTCTTGTAGTAGAAATTTACAAGTTATTGTTACATAAAGTAGTGAGAGGAAAGTGTAGTGAGAGGAGCATTAATCGTTAACAAATTAATTATGCCTTGTAAATTAAAAAATAAAAATTTCGGTTAATGATTAATAACGAAGCAATGGAAATTATACCAATTTATTGTCGATAACAAAATTCGCCATGAATTTGCTTTATTTTAAAATTATATTTGGAAATTACATCTTAAAATTTCTTCTGAATTTTACTGCGAATTAAGACAATACAATCAGAAATAAACAAACATGTATTCTTAAAAACCTTTTCGAGACATTAACATATTACTTACTGCAAATTTATGACACTAAAACATATGTAATTTACTGCATTTTCGCTCTGAGAAATAACATTGCTTAATACGTTTCAAACATAGAGATTTGAAATTTGTTTATCAGATTTCTGTTTAACAACTGAAAGCTATTCCTTTGCATTGGAAACCATGTGATTACAAAAGTTGAAATTGTTTTTATAATAATGAGAAATATTCTGCTCCAGATGAGAATGCAATACTACGAAAAAGTGTTTTAACAACACAACACTCAATGTACAAACAAAGAAAAAATATTTGGATATTTGGGATGTAGGAAAATCTCCCTTCCCAAACTTTTGCATGTTCCTGATGAGAGAAATTATAGTGCGAATCAGTCAAAAGCTGAGCCACCATTTACAGAGTGGCAATCCTTAACTGGAGGTAGCACTCATTTAACATGGGATCGATTTCCGTCTTAGGATATTGTTTACCCTGTCGCACGACATTACAATAATTCACACATAAGTGCTAGTGTTCAGTAAATATAAGTTCTAAATCACAATAATACAAATGTCAGAGTAGTCTAAATGGTATTAGTGTTCCAAATGTATAAACAACGTTTTGAAAAGTGCATAAATAAAAGCTTCAAGTCGAACAGTATAAATAAGCGCTCGTTAAATTGTTCAAATAAATTGTTCTAGATAAACATATTACATGCTGCCCTAGACTATAAATAGATTTTCCCAGTAATTGTTACAAATACGAAAATAAGAAGATAAATAAAAGTTTTAAATCAAAATAAAAATTTAAAATTGTTTCTGTACTCAAGGTAACTCATGAATCAACAAGCGTTTATTAGGCTACCCCCCAATGTCATTTAGCATAATATGAATTTTATAGCTGCCAAACTAGCTATAAAGTGTTAAGTTATGTACTCAACCGAATTTCTTCTAAATATCAAAGAGACGTGTAAAAACTTTGTGTAGGTACTAGGAGGACAAGCCATAGCTTTGGGATTTCTTTCTAATGAATGTGTACGTAATAACCTCGATCCTGAGCCACTCATATTTGCATGAAAAGAAACTCAATGTAAAAGCTGTACGTCAAATGTGATGCATTTAATAAATACCGCACCTGTTGTGTGGCGCTTCAGACCACTGGACATTTGCGCAACCCAGGCAGATAGCCGTTATAATTCAAGAGAAGACACTTCCGGAGTTAACGTGTACCGATACTGCAGACACGAAGTAATCACCTGCAGGGGAACTTTCGGACTTCATGGGAAATAGACGCTCTAGAAGTTACTGATGTTTCAAATGATGGTTGAGTGAACTAAATTTTGAACTGTTTCTTTAATTACTGAAACTGGAGTTATACTAGTGTTATATTTGTATAAAGTGCACATTATAATCAATTGACCATCTGACAATAGCTGACTGTAACGATTCTCTCTCTGAATTTCATTCATTCAGTCATTCCATCAACCGCCCCACTAAGCAGCTGGGGAAGAATTGAACTTCCATGCAATGTTCAAAACGCAATTTTTTTAACATTTTTTCTTTTTAAGGTATCGAAACAAATTGTTCCAATAAAATTCGTACCCTTTACAGATCTCTTTACAGATCTTTACAGTAATCTTTACAGATATTCTTTGGTCATCCAAGTCTAGCTATGAACCGTCTGAACCCCAATAAAAACATCACTGTGGAAAGTCCTTGTATCAGTTCGGCCCTCTTAAAAAAATAAAAAGAAGCTTGCTTTTATTTTTTTTCTCTCTCTCTCTTTCTATTAAATTATACGTACTTTGCATTTCATTTAAACTTATTGGATTGAGTTAAAGTTAGTTCGTGGATAGCGTATAAACCACAATAGAATAAATGAACTCTTTAAAATTCACTATATTTGTTTACCGTAGCGACAACCTGGCGCTAGGTTCATTAACAGCGTTACATCTCATTCATTTTATAACTCAGAATGCGCAAAAATTATATATATCATCTGAAGAATTATGTAATCATAGCCACATGTTCTATTCAAATATTATAATAAATCTAAAACGACGTATAAAAGAAATTAAACAAACAAAAAAAAAAGTTTTTTCACAGACAATTCAGTATTTCTCATTCAATTAATTCATTTCTCACTTCGCGACAAGGCAGAAATGCATAATTCCAGAATGTGTTAAGCATGATTTAATTCGCATAATAAAAGAAGGCGTTATCTTTGTTGTTGCGAAGCTTATTTTCTCTAGATTCTCAACAAATCCAGTATTCTACTGAGTTTCAAATGTAAAAAATTATATGCCCGCTTTGGCCAAAATAATTAGGCTTAGTTGCACTTTAAATTACTGATAATTCTGCAATTGTAACATGTAGGTAAAGGCATAAAAACCTTAACCGGAAGATTAGAGCAACATAATCCAATCCTTTTTAAAACGAAAAATGCAAACTTTACAAGCGTATGAGAATAAAGAAACTGACCTCACTGAGTCGAGTAACAAAGTGGATATATATATATATATACATATATTTATATACTTTAGGTGCGGCCGATTACAACCAAAATAGGAGATGCATGTCTATATGTTGTAGCAGTCTTATATACAAAATTACTACTCTCTGAGGCTACTCGTTGTTGAGTTATAGAAGATACATACATACATACGTACGTACAGACGACACGAAAAAAATCTTTCAGAATCCATTTTAAATCAATTTTATAATTTTTTAGGGGGAAAAAGAGTCCTTTATTCTGTCCTTACGTACAGATATCACGCAAATTCGTTGATTGCATTCGATAACGGTCAAATGGATATTTTCGTTGAAATACGATACCCGAAATTTTTCGAGATTACAATACTTCGTACAACGAAGTAAAAAGATAGTTTTTTTAAAAAATTATATTTATGTAAATATGAAAATTATTTAAAATAAATATGAATATAAAATTACAATTAGTTACAAAGGGAATTATATAATTATGTACATTTAAACAGAAGGGCTCCAATGGTTAATAAAATTAAATAAATTATTAATTTCAACTCACAGAAATCAGCCCCATTTCTCAATATGTACTTTTCTCTCGTTCACTACCAGGCAAACAAAATAAAATCTTTATACTGTGTCCAATTTTATTTGACTTGTAGAGACATTAGGTTATTACGAAGCAGGAGACAGGAAAAATGAGCAACGCCTTCGCCGGGAATCGAACCACGGACCTCTCGGTTACGCGTCAAGCATGCAGACCACTACACCACGAAGGCATGCGAAGAAAGCGGAAGAAATACCTTATATACTCACCCTTTTAAAAGGCAACTGGGGTTTTGGTGACCCAATCGCCAAATCGCGGTGGTGGAGAATCATCATCCACTACCTTTTTAGTTCGGGCGCCAGTGTAGAGACATTAGGTTATTACGAAGCAAGAGACATGGAAAATGAGCAACTCCTTTGCCGGGAATCGAACCACGGACCTCTGGGTTACGCGTCGAGCATGCAGACCACTACACCACGAAGGCATGCTAAGAAGGAGGAAGAAATACCTTATAGACTCTTTCTGATTAACCGCACCCCGATCAAAAATCGTCAACTCATTGGTGACTGTGAATTAACGAAAAACATTTTTATGGTTATTTTTGCGCCTCACAGTTTGTGGTCTGGTTATAAATAATAACAAGAAGGTGCCTTTCATAAAAAATAAGAATTTTAGGAGGAAAAAATATAAATCTACGTTATCAATTTTTACAGTTTTTACAGCCACAAGAAACTAGGTACTTTTTTGCTATTGGCATGCAATTTTAATAATTTTAGCCAAGATTCCTCAATGTCGCTTTTCGGTCATTCACGGTAATTGTAATATTAAGTGCAATCGCAGTGTTCGCCAAAAAATTTTGAAAACTGAGTCCGATAGGTGATAAAAATCAAGCAATAAAATCTCAGGAAATGAACTGATGAGCTGAACGTTCGCTGCCATTTATTTGTTCACAGAAGATCAAACTGAGGTGGTAGTGCGTTTTTGAAATGACGAATTGTTCAGGATAATTTTGGGGAATAGACGTTGATCTTTTAACAAAATTTTCAATTGCGAGGTCTCAATCAGAAATATTTGATGGTTTTGAGTATGCCGATTCTTTCGTCTTTTAGAAAATGTTTTTTTGCAGTGATCAAGATATAATAGTGGAAAGCAGTGGTATTCAATCTATGGGTCGCAACCCCAAACAGAATCCAAAATATTTGGAGTTGCAAAGTGTATGAAAAAATTGTAAGTAAATTTAATTGAATACAAATACATCATTGATCAGCTTTTTTTTTAAAACAAAATTTTGGTTTCTAAAATGGATAATTTTTATTAAATTCTAGAGATTACTCTATTTTTTGAACAACGATTTCAAAAAGATTGACACTATCGTTTTTAGATCGCTGTTCTAAAATCTAGTTTGACGTCGTACACTCCCTGCCTATGACAAGGACAGCTCTTTGTATAGAGTCTGCAACTGTCTGTTGCCACAGAAACGAGTCCTAACCCATTTTTTCTTAGGGGTGCCTTAGAGAATTGCTTTTCAACTTGCCATCTTGTCACATTTTTCTAAACGTTCTCTCTCCGGCGGTAAACATTCGCCAAAGAAAAATAATAATAAAGCATTCACTTGACTATCCTCTACTTGATATGTATTTGCCCTGTGACTATAGCGACAGCCACCAACTAGTATTAGACATAATGGCGATATAGTTCTCTTAGTATAGTAACAGTAATATTGTTTTCGTTTTCAAAGGACATGCACATAAACAAGTGAGGAGAGAACTAATTCTGCTTGCAGTGAATGTGGCTTATCTGTGAGTTTAATTACTATTTTGGTGTAAGATTTCATGTTTAGGACTTGCGTTAAACCATAGGTTCCCAACGTGGGCGATAACGCCCCCTTGTGGGCGTTTCAGGCTTTCAGGGGGGCGGTAAAAAACCCAGAGAAAATTAGGGGGCGGTGATATGGCACAGAGGGGCGTTGGAAGATTAACCAAATATAGTCTAAAAAAGACTTTAAAATCACGCTGATAATTCATTTGTATCACGTGTGCGAAAATTCACATATTTCGATATGAGACTTCACTGTTCAGAGAAAGACATACCTCTCTAGTATGTACGATTCTGGGGCTGCATGTGCTAAAACTAGCATCCTGTCTTGCCAATTTGGCGAGATGCACTCCAAAAAGTCGCAGAAAACTGTTGACTTTTATTGAAAGGGTCACCATTTTAGTGAAAGGAGCAGTAGAACCGGAGTTCATAATATCAGAAGGAAAAGCCTTCAGTGCAAAAATATATCTTTATTGTCTTTATGTACATATTTATGTTACGTCCAAAGCCCGAAGTT
>KK112514.1:96731-106947 GCA_000611955.2 Stegodyphus mimosarum | reverse complement strand
TTTTTTTTTTTTTTTTTTTTTTAAAGAAGCACATGATGGAAACTTGTGCCTCATATACATTTACTTGAGCCCATTTATTGACAAAATAAATGCAGTCCTTGAAATAAAAGCAGGTGAAAAATGTAGGGGAAATATTAAAACTGTGTAAGTACTAAAATCTTACTGTTGTTTTGTTTCGATGTTCAGAACTGTTTTGAATTGCCTTTTAATTCAGCATTTTCTTTTACAATATGATACAACCTTTCTAAGGATTTTAAAAGTATTTTTTTTTCTTATATAGTTTTACAATTTGTTATTGATTTATTTCACTTTATGGTCTGTTCATCACTGTTATATTTTCATTTTATGCTTAACAAATTTTTTGAGTCTTTAGCTTGTAATCTTTACCTTACACCTATGCTACATGTATTTTTCAGTATGGTATATGTGTATGTTTATACTTTTTATTTTATTTTCTAGGTTGTATGGCTGAAAGATTAAAACATAAATTATTGGAAAAAGAGCGGATGGTGGATATTGTAGCTGGTCCTGATAGCTATAAAGATCTTCCAAATTTATTATCTTTAGCGGATGAGGGACAGAAAGCAGGTATGAACCTACTGAGAAGATAAGTGTTATACTTTATTTTTATAAGTTAATAATTGTTAGGAATATGGATCTTATATTTTTCGAAGCTGTGATTTTTCTCCTGTTTAGTAGTAATTCGTGATGTTTTTGACATAAAAGAAGCAGAATGAAAAAAACAAGCACAGCTGATAACTCTTATGTATACATCCTTTTATTTATATACAGGGAGGTAATAAAGAAACTTTGCCAACATCTGCACTTCTAGCATCCATTCCGGTTACTTGATTGAAATGAGATTGAAAATATAGTTATTCGGAGGTATGCGCTTAAGATTCTGTGAATGGCAACACAGGGGCGCTCACGGTTACGATTATAGTTACAGAAACTCGAAAATGTCAAATGGCAGTGCCAATGTTTTCCAATCGCAAAATGTTCAGCACATGTGAAAATACTAAATAGCATTGGAATGGTACCAATATGTCCAAAAACGGACGTGTTATGCATACACAAAAAAGAGTTCTGAAGATTGGCCAACGAAACACTATCTGGGAACACGCAGAAAATTTGCATATAACAGAGGCAAGATACCAATCACAGAAAGTCGATCGCCAGATATTCAACGTAAGAAACCGATAAAATGCCAGGTGGGTACGTGGAGTCGTCATTCAGGAACTCGCACATGGGGATGAAATTACTCTTCCTGGGAAAGCTCGTGGTGAATTGATCAAACTGTATTATCAAAATGAAATGAACACTACTACAGGAATTGCGTAGGTGGAATGCACTCAATGATATCATTTGGATGCAAGATGTGCACCTCCACATATACCGAGGTTTGTTACAAGGTCCTGGAGCAGCATTTTGGTGATCGCATCATCTTACACCATTATTCTTTTCTGTGGCCTCCGCAATCCCCCGACCTGACGCCTATGGATTTCTGGTTTTGGGGATATCTCAAATCCAGAGTTTACCTGTGCACTTTGGAAACTTTTTTGGATTTAAGGGACCTAATATGGCATGATATTACAAACATCCCTTATGCCATGTTGCATTCAGCGGTATGGTTCACCGTGTCCTGTATGCAGTGCATATTTGCCATATGCTGTCTCTTGTATGCAATGTATCTTTCCATGTTAAACTCAGATTTGATCCAAAGAAGAGCTTTCTTTTGGGTATTGCCAATGCTAATACTAGATCAATACATCCTAGGTGCAAACTGTATGGATAACCAATTAGAGTTTCTAAGACAATCAAATATTTGGGGATTATGATTGATGAAAAGCTCACTTTTTTACCTCATCTAGATCAAATAAAGATTGAATGCACCCATATTCTTAATAGACTTAGTAAAATGAATCTCGATCTTGCGTGCATGTGGCGCATGGTGGACTGGAACAGTCCGAATGTGTAACAAAATTTTGCAAATTCATAGAATCGATTTATTGGGGATTACTAAGTGTTTAAAAACTGTTTAAAAAGACTATGCTATCTTTAAATTAAAAGCCAGTAATAAAACTGTTGATTGTTTCAGTGAGATCTTCTCAGCTAGAGATTTTGACTTTGAGAAAGGTTTAGACATTCATCCAGCTTTATTTATTGAAACGGTTGAATTGGTGTAAAAGCCTCCCCAATATGACAGGCTACATGGTTTTTATAGATGGATCTGAATTAAATGGTCATGGGGGGGCTGGCTTTTGTGTGTTCTCACATGAGAAACTAAGCTTACAAAGGAAATACAGACTTTCTGACAATGCCTCTGTCTATTAGGCAGAGTTAGTGGCCCTGCGAGAGGCCTTATATTGGCTTATTTTTAATTCTGCTCTAGATCCTGTGGAAATCTATAGTGACTGTGAAAGCGCAATTGTTTCAATTACGGGTGTTTGTCCAAGTAACAATCTAATTAAACAGATAAAAGATATGCTCATATTTTTTAGTGCTTTCAGAAATATTAAACTCTTTTGGATAAAGAGTCATATTGGTACCACTGGTAATGAGTTAGCAGATAGATTGGCAAAGGCTGCCACTGAAAATCAAATTATTGGTTTTGAAGTAAATACTTCCTTTGACAGTTTGAAATCCTTGCCGAAAAGAAAAAGTTTGACTCTGTGGCAAACAAAGTGAAATGACCCAGGTTCTAAAGGAAGATTCACATATAATTTAGTCTCAGTTGTAAGTGAGAAAAGAGGTCTAAGTGATAAGTATTTAAACCGAGCTTTAACTAATCATGGACACTTTCTCTTTTAGTATAATAGGTTTTCGATTAAAAACTGTGCCTGTCCTTGTGGCACAAGTAATGTCGATATTGAGCACCTATTGTTTAGATGCTCTTCTATGAAAAATATTGTTCTAAGATTTATTCCAGATATTGCTAAATTTAATGCTCTAAAGGATCTAAGTAAAAATACAGTGACTAAATTGAAATTGTCAAATTTCATAAAATATGTATCTGTAAATGAAATGAATTTATATATTGATTATGTTTAATATTTCCCTGTCTGTTTTAAGAAAAGCTAGGGAGTTTATGATATTCTGTTATTTTATTTATTTATATATGTAAGTAATATATTTTTATGCATGTAAGTAACATGTATTATATCGTACAAAGTATGTAATAATGCACTTTTGTTGGTGTAGCTGGTAAATCTTACCAGCTCCTAGACTTTAAGTTCAAATTTTAGTTGTTTATTCTGCTTAAAGTTATTTCAGGTAGTATGGTGGTAATTCTACTGCTTAATGGGCCTGATTTAGGCCTTGTTTTAGATCTCAATGTTTCTTTAATTAAATAGCTCCACTAAGCCCTGTTAAATCTCTAATGGCGATACAGGAAGTTCGACTAGTTATACATTACACAAGCCTGTGATGTCTGTGTTTTTTAACTTTTGACAACTGATTCTTATGAATTTTTTAGTGCTGAATCTGAAAATGATCTTCATTCTTTACCATCACAATAGGCATTTTCACAAATCATAAATTTCAAAATTGTTAAAAAAGTCAAAAAACTGCAAAAGTATGAGATTTTAAAATAGCCATAAAACTTTTTTTCTTATAATGTATTATTTTTTCCTCGGATACTAAGCATTCTTGTAGGAAAATATTTGAGGGATCTGATAGGGGGGAAGTTCATTGACCCCATTAACTGGTATAAATGAACCTAATATTCTGCATTTTTCATGTATGTGCATGATTTTTTTTTTTTTTTTCATTTTAAGAGGGTTTATCGGGCCCTTGAAACCCCCTCTATTTAGATGACTTTCATTTGCTGAACAAGAAGTGCTCAGATTTGGAATTCCTATGTGTGGCAAGAGCCACGATATTAAAGTATTGATTGTGACTTTTGTCCAACTTATTTTCACAATTTCAATGTAAAGAATAAAAAAAGAATTGTCCATTCAGATGTGCCGTCCACTTTACCTGCCAGTTCCTGATGGTCCATGCGTACCAGTGCTAATTCTACCTGAAAATTTACCTGACACAGAGGGTTCTGCAAGTGATTCATATGAAGATGACATCGAAGAGTATGAACATGCAATACTTGTGCAATGGAGGCCTTTTTAACTCTGAACTAAATGATTTGGTTTGAGACTTATATCCGACCAAAGGAAATTCAGAATTGCTTGGTTTGAAGCTTTAAAAGAAAAACCTACTTGCAGTTATCACTTCATTTTCCTAGTTCAGGTACAGAGAAGGAGACTTTCTTCCATATTTTTGAGATGAAGAAAATTTTGTCTTGTGCACTGATATTTGTGGACTTTTGATTCAGTTTAACATTCTGTATAAATGTGCTGACTTGAGACTGTTCATAGATTCATCCAAAAAAAGCCTCAAATGGGAATATGTATTACAATGGGATTATTTACTATGGGAACATGTATGCATCAATACCTTTCAGACAATCTATTTATTTAAAAGAGCATTACAAAGATTTGGCATTCATTCTTGATAAAATTAAATACAACAATTTTTACTTACGGTGACCTCAGAATGATATCAAAGCTCTTAGGACAGCAAGGAAGATACACAGAGTTTTCTTTTTCAGTGTGTGAGTAAGATATTAGAGACAGAGGAAATCATAGGATTAAGAAAGACTGGTCAAGAAGGACTTCATTAGAACCTGGCATCAAAAATGTGCTCTGAAAGCTCTTATACATCCAAATAAAGTTCTCTTTTCATCTCTGCATATTAAATTAGGTTTGATGAAGCAATTTATTAAAGGCTTAACAAAAGAAGGCCAGTGTTTTAAATCTGTGACAAATTTCTAGCCCTATTAACTGCCAAACTAAAAGAGTGTCTTTGTCTGTGCTGACATAGGAACTTTTTGAAGGTAGTAATTTTGAGAAAAAAATGGAAGTTATGGAAAAAGAAGCCTGGAGAGCCTTTAAAGGTATAGTAACTAATCTGGGCAATAAAAAAGACCCAAACATTAAATCAATAAGAACATGCTGCAAAACTACAAAAAAAAAAATTTAGGCTATTCCTTGAGCTTAAAGGTTCACATCCTAAATTAACATTTGGATTATGTTCCCGGAAATCTGAGGGCCGTTTGAGAAGGGATAGGTTAGAATTTTCATCAAGACTCAGGAGCAAGAGATATCAAGGAAGATTGATTATTTTGATGGCTAACTGTTGCTGGATATTACTCTGAAATGAATCCCATTGAGAACATAAAAGGAAAAGCATGAGAACTCAATGGAAACTTTGACACAAGAAACAAAATTGTATATTTTATGTACATTATTTTAATTTAAGCTAAAAAAAGGGCTAAATTCTAGGATTCTAGGACTAATGTTTCACATTTTAGCATTTTTTTATTTTTTACAAATTTTGAAAGTTGCAATTTACAATGACTTTTCACAAATTTTGAAAGCTGTGAAAAACTGTGACATGATGGAAAAAAATTAATGCCATTTTCAGACTTAGCACTAAAGAACACATAGGAATCAATTAACAAAAGTTAAACAACATAACACAACTGAAATTTTGCAGGCTTGTGTGACTAAATAATCAGAATAAGTAATGAATCAATGTGATATGTCTGCTTTCTCTCTTTCTTTTTCTCTGTCTAATATAGATATATATGTGTGTGTGTGTGCACATACATACATATATATGAAATTAAAAAATAAAATTTATATGAATAAAAACATATTCTTGTAGCATTAATATAAGTTTGTTCCTGAAATGTTAAAGCCATATTTTCATTTGAATTTTTAATTTTATCTGATGTAATATATTAATATCCACTATTCTTGATTTTAAAATACCAGTGTTCATTTCTGTATTGTTTTTATGAATCTTTAACTAAAATAATGGGCCATTTTTTTAAACCATTATTGTTTATTTACTAATCTTTGATCATGAAAACCTTTCTTGGAGCACACAATGCTTAACAATAAAAACTCGTAATTTATAAAAATAATTGATTTGCTTTTTTATGAATAATGCTTTCTTTGTTTATGCTATGTGTGTGTACAATGATGTTTTTTAGCATGAATTTAAAAATTCCATTTCATAAAATAAACTTTGTACCCTAAACAAAGGGTGAGTGAAAGCCAGCCTGTGGACCAACTACTGCCCTTCTAATAGCTTCATATAGCCCATTATCTAATCCTGGGCAATGACATTCTCATCTCTTTCCTACCCAACTTTGTACATGAACTACTGAAATCAGTCGCACTAATGTGTATTTATTTCAGTGTGTATGTGCATGTATATGCATTTCTAGATATGCTAGGAAGCATGTGCATCTGCCAAAGAGTGTAGTCGTATTTCTAGCAGCTTTAATTAAGAAATTAAACAATAAAACATGAATATTGTTGAAATAAATGATATTTCAGCCTTGTATTTTTATTTGAAAATCAAACAGTATATGTGTCAGTCATTTGATGGCCAATAGGAATAGATCCCATTTTTATCATATTTGTAATTGTAATTCTTTTAAATTTGTAATTCTTTTAAGTATTTCCACTGGAGAAAGGTGTTTTCTTCCTCCCCCAACTGTGTCCAACAAGTACAAGCAAGGTTGGCACTATGCATTCCTGAAGGTACGTCATGTATCACTGGGCTTTGCTAATTGTTAAAGAAACAGCACCTGCTGGGGCCACTCAGAACTGCGCATTGGCAGGTCACCCACATTCTACCGCTCCGAACACCAAAACTGGCCCCAGGATACAACCCCCCCAGAGTGCTTTAGTTCTGCCATTTTCACTTAAATTTATTGAAATAGCAATTAGGACATAAATGTATAGGCATTAGTCTTATGTAGAAATGTGTACATACAATAGTAATGAATAGTTACAATAATTGGGTAATACAATTTTACAAGATTTCCTTTTGGATGGTTGCATGATGTCTTTTTACATATCTAATTAATATAAAATGTCCCACAAACAGTAGGGGCATCACAAAAGATCGTCATAGCCCTGCCTTCATGATGCACTAAAAAAGATCTTTTTGGCCTGTAGTTAAAAGTATTTGCCCCCCTTCCTCTAAACTGTTTGGTTTAAAAAGAAAAAAAATTATGGGATTCTTGGTACTCTTCCAAGGCCAAGGTATGCACAAGTGCCCCAATGATAACAGTCTTAACCCCTAACTGCAGTGGAGATATTGTTATTTGCCATTTTTTCTCTCCAGATATATTTTCTAAGTGGAATTTGTTCCATTCAGATTTAATTTTGCCTCATTTTATCTGTATTATTTTCATTTTTTGTATATTATTATGGATGCAATAAAATAGTTTTTCATTTCATAATAGTCTGTTATATTATTCTCAGATATATCTCTTTAGTTATATATTCAAGTTTCAACACATCTTAAATACATCATTAGGATTACCATTATCACTTCAAGATACATTTTGCACCAACATTTATAGTTAATGGTCACTGCTTCTCTATTTGCAGAAATATACCAGATTCATCATAGAACATTGTTATTCTTAATTGGGGGTATTTTTTGTAACTGAAAGTGAATTTATCTCTAATTGAATTTTAAGTTGCTTATGGGGAGTTGCATTTTAAAACTCAGAGGCTTGAGGACAGTTTATATTACTATTTTATTTCTTTGACAGTAAAAATTATAAACTTATGTTTATATATTGAAAATCAGCATGCTTTTTTCTTTGAAATTATTTTTCCCAATTTTTAAATGCATAGTTTTAACATACAAACATGAGGTAATGTTGGAGTTGTGTATTTGATAATGTAGAATAGTCTTTCGAAATATTGTGTTTCTTTTATTCTATTGGAACTAGTTAATTAAAAATATACAGTAGTGCTTCAGAATATTGCGTTTCTTTTATTCTAAGATGCCGTTACACACATCTCTTGATTTCCGTCCCACCAATGATGAAAAAATTAATTAATTCTAAGGAAAAAAATGCTAAAATATGTCTAGGAAATACTCAATAATCAATCAATAATTCAATTCATATTGTTTTAAAAATTGCCGAATTTGTATGAGAACTCATAACATAAAAAATTGTTTAGACAAAGTTGTTGGTTGCTTAAAAAAAGTGAATTTGATTGAACATGATAATTATAAAAATAAACTTTAAGAGAGCTTGACAAGATTTCATAACATGTTCATGGTCTTTTTTCTTCAAAAGGTAAGTTATGTTAATAACATGAGACCATTAATAAATAACATGAATACTCTTTTACATTTATTTATATACTGAAAGTAGATCTATAATTATGAATGATTATTTATTAAAGTTATACCAGCATTTTATTTTTAGTTAATGTGATGCTTTCTGTGGATGAGACATATGCAGATATTATGCCAGTAAGAATGAATGCATCATCTAAAACTGCATTTGTGTAAGTTTTTAGAGTATGGTTTCTATTGAATTAGTGTTCAGATTTTAAGATATTAAAAAAGCACTTTAAATTGTCAGCTTTATTGATGATATTATGAAACTTACTTTACTTTTGTTATAATTAGAATCTTTTTAGCTTCTTACTTTGAACTATAATTTATTCAAATATTTATAAATATATATTACTATGCAAAGAATTAATGCCTATTCATATTTTTGGTTTGATTTTCATTTCTTTATTCATTGTTTTTTATGTTCTTAATTTTCAGTTACATTATTTTTAAAGTTTAATAAAATATTTGAATATGCAGGATAGGGATAAAGTATGTAAATATTTAAAATTCAAATGTTTGTATATTTAATTTTCTCTTGCTTGTTATATTAAACTATGGAGATGGTTAAAAGAAAATTTGATATTTCCTAGTAGATGCTATAGTATCAAGGAATAAATAAAAGCAACAATAGAATTTTTATGAAACTTTTGTTTTATTTTAAATTGTGAAAAAGTAAAAACTTTTAAAATGATATAATTAAAAAATAGTCTTCCTTTTGTATTCCTCTTTTCTCCTTTTCCTTTGGCATTTATGTTGCCAAATGAACTAAAAAATATTGTATGCAATAATACCACTAAAGTTAAAATCAGATATTCTCCCATTTTTAAATGATGGAAAATGTGTTAAAAATCAGTGCTTATGATAATCTGTAATGCTTTTAAAGAGATATTAATAACATGACAAAAATAAGAACTTTTTAAAGAACATTTGCCACTTTTTTGTGTGATGAAAAAAATCAATGCGTTTGTTTTTGCAGTAGGTGGAACTGTACGTTTAGGGGAAATTATTGTTGCATTATTAACAACATTTATAAGTGAAAATTTACTTACCCTTGCTGTTGATGTCATTTAAAAAGTTGGAAATAAAATTTAAATGTAAAATTTAGAGCTTTGTAATCGATAATGATGCATGTGTAGTAAAATTGAGAAACGTATTAGGAAAGAATTTTCAGCTTATATCTCATAGTTCAGCTCATGTTCATATTTATTGGCCAGAGATTTAAGTATATCCAACATTATTGAACTTATTATTCAAGCCATAAAATATTTTTGAAATTGATGCCAGATTTAATGACCTAGTTTAAATGCTCAGATGCTCTGAGCCAGATTTAATGACCTAGTTTAAATGTACAATCTGAAGTGCATTTGAACTCAAAATGTGACTTTTTTGGAAGGTATGTAAAGAGCTGATGAGTTTTCATATAAATTGTCAAAGAGAATTGAGATGTAATAGAGAGGAATATTCAGTCAAAAGTTCTTAATATGGTAACCAAATGAAATGTAGAAGATTCCTTGTTTTGTGTGGAACTAATTTCATTTGCTATGGATAAAATCTAGAAGTTTGATTGTAACATAAGTACTTTTCTATTATCAGAACCAGATTTAGAAGCATATGCATGTATGTGTGTGTGTGTTGCATGTATTTGCGTGTGTTTATATACACATACATATGTACATACATACATGTATACATGTGTATATTTCCAAATCTGGTCCCAATAACAAAAAAGCTCTGCAACATTCCTGAAGTTGTCAAAATTTAGAAAGGTCTGGAAAACCACTTAAAAACTCTTGATAAAGCATGAGTAAAGTTATTCAAATCATGATATGAGCAACCACCATCATCAGTTTTTTAGTGTGTTTTTGCTGTTAAGCAAAATGTAAAGTTGAAGAATTATTGGCAACTGAAAATAAACAAGCTTTCGCTATAGTTAAAAATATATATATGTATATTTTAAGTAAACATATTTATGCATATATATATATATATTATATATACA
>KK112514.1:72933-90206 GCA_000611955.2 Stegodyphus mimosarum | reverse complement strand
CTTCCTTTTTTATGTTTCAGATCAATAATGAGAGGTTGTGATAATATGTGTACTTATTGTATAGTTCCGTTCACTAGAGGTAGAGAACGTAGTAGACCAGTTTCTTCTATTTTAGATGAAGTAAAATATCTATCTGAACAAGTAAGACAAAAAATCATTTTTATCTTTTTTTGTGTGTGAATTCTCAGTGTGATTTAAAAATATGTACATGCACATTTTTCTTAAGTGGCAGATGAAGCCATCGAATGTCTGTTAAATAATCCAACTCTGAAAACTAAAATAAAATAAATAAATAAATGTTCTGTTTTGCACCTCCCTCTTAAAGCAAGATGCATCATAAAAACATAAATCTACTTATTTAACAGATTTAATGGCAACATTCCCGGATCTGAAGATTCTCTGATTACAAAATGCTGATATCACATTTACAATTCAAGGGCAGCACTCATAGCCTCATGGGATTACAAGAATTGGGGAAGAATCTATAGTTTGAGACTTGTTGAGTGGAAATCAGATTGAGTTCACACCACTAATTTATTTATTAGGAAACTCCTGAAGAAGTGTATTTATTCAAAGACTAAAAATTCTAATACACAATGTATAAATTTTTATTTTATTTAAAATTTAACATTTTGGATGAAGAAGAAACATTTAGAGATAAGCCTGACAATCTAGAATGTATTTTTAGAGCAACATTATTCAGTATGGGAAAACGCTTACTGAGCAGTCAATGATAGAAGATAACTGTTAACCTGTAGGCTCACATAAAGTGTACATCAGTTCAGACCATGTTCACTGGTATGGATGTCAAGCCCATTCTTTTGGAAATAGATGAAATCTTTTGCAGCTTAATCACATCATTTAAATGAAAAATTTGTGCTAACTTTATATTTATTATGTTGATAAAACATTAATTTGCAGGAGAGTTAAGAAGCAAATCAAAGTTAATATTTTATGTTGGATATTTATATGTTAAGATAAAAAATAAGTAATATAAAATATTAACTTTTGTTATTTAATTTGCATTAGCCTCTCAGCTGTTCTATTTAATCTGGTTATAGTTTATTTGAATTCTTTATTTGAATTTCCACAATATTGTGCTGCTGTAAAGTGTTTTTTTAATTTTAATTATTTTCAATTATAATTAATATCATAATCATTTCTCAGAAATTTAAATCAACACTGAAAAACTGTTTAGATAAAACATACTTTGTGTTATGATGATTACATTATTGCTCAGATTCTGACTTTTTTTTTAATTACATTACTTAAAAAAACATCTATTTCAGTAAAGGATCTGTCTAACATTTACCAAATAAAAGTATATCCTAAATGAATAAACTTATTTTAAAGAATGCATAGTCACTTACCTCAAATTATTATGAAACTATAGAAATCCTATAAAGATAAAATCCAGTACAAACTACAAAAGTTAAAATTTTCAACTAATTTCTTAACATCAGTCACTTATGAGGTGCAGGAATAAAGGTGGTAAAAATTATTATTGAAAATTTTCAATGAAACCGGAATGTAACACTGAAGTGTAAGCTGAAAAAAAATTGGTTATACTGAAAACAAATTTAGCCCCGGGAAAAAAAAAAAAAATTTTTTTTGTGCTGCCTTAGTTTTCTTGGAAACTTTCTCTTTTGGCAGAGTAATTCTAGGATAAAAGTCCTAGCATGACATGCTGGATGTCTGCTGGCAAATCTACATTTTCACTCTAGCTTATAATCTATCTGTGCAATGTCACATTGAGAAATAAAATAAAAATATATAAATAATGAAATATAAATATAAGTTATCATGAGATTTCGTTATGGGCATCTAATTTGATTTAAAAATAATAATGATAAAGGAAAGAGAATCCCTTTTTTTAAGTTAGTCTAACTAAGTCCTTTAGGATACTGCTTTGCACTGTAGTGCAAGAAATAAGAGACTCAAAATATTCTGTTATAACTGTAAAAATAATATATTCTGTTTTTTGATTAAATAACATCCTCCTTATTTTTAATATTGAAACATGCATATAATTAGTTGTAGCCATATAGTGTTAAAAGTAGGCTTTGAGGAATTTCACAATGATATTTTTCATTTCACAAACACGCAACATTGAAACATAATAGCTAACCATCTAAATAGAAAGCAGAAAAGTTTGTTTACCATAATAAAAGAATAAAATAGTGATAGAATATATGAACAGACATAATTTTGAGACATCAAAAATCAGACTTAGGTACTGCATTTATTACAGTTTTAAGTATATTTTATATTGATACAAAACATGTGTCCTATCAAAATGAGCTTTTATTAGTGTCTGCTTTTATCTAGATTTGCATTGCACCGTGTGGGTATTTGTCGCATGGGCAAAGTGTGGGATTATTTTTGTTAGCTTTTGTCTAGTGGGCTTTTATCAGGGAACTGAAAGAAAGATTTCCTTTTATTTAAAAAAAAAAAAAAAAGCATATTTCAATATTTGCTGCTTGAAATTCTGTTTTAAAAATTCACTTTAGATTATTTTTATCATGATCTTTTCTGTGGCATAACTAAAATGTATAAAATATTCAAGAGATTTGCTTTGCAATTACATCTGCTTTTCCATCTGTTTTAAAGCTTCGAAAATTCTTGTTCTAATTTCTCTGAAATACGACTTCGAAGAAATTGTTTTGAGTTCTGCTCAAAATATAAAATTACTTGAATGACGTGTTTGACTGTAACTACTGTTCTTATTTCATTCGTTAAATAAGGTATAGATTTGTTTATATACAAGTAAAAATTAAAATAAATATGAAAAATGTAGAAAAGTATATTTATTTTCAGTATATTTTATACATATTTACAAATAAAACCTTTAAATCTTAATATGTGTTGCACGAATTAACTTTAACATTAGCAAACTTTATATTGAAATGTGCAAAATGTATACATTTAATTCAAAATGTGTTAATTAAATTGTCAGTATACTTTTGTTTTTAAAGCTATTAATGCATGAAATCATATAATTTTCAGCCATATTCAAAGTTTGCTAAGTAATATTTGGTGGCATTTTCCTATCAGTCAATTGGCAATTTATTTGACAGCTGCTTAGCGATAAAATTTTTCTGAAAACTAGTGAAAAATAGCCTGTTTTCAAATTTTTTGCAGCGAGGGAAAAAATCATTTATTGAATTTTTCCTCATTTTTAATAAAATATTTTCCTTTATAATGCACTTCAGTATGGCAGTAGTCTTCAATTTCCCCCTCCCCCTACTGCATCCGCCTCCCTGCTTATGCCATATTTAGTTAGAATGTCAGTCTCATTTTTTAAGACTTTTTTGACTCAATTATGCATTTAAAATAATATGTAAAATATGAAATTTGAAAGATTTTGTTACAATGTCTTGAAGTTGCAAATAAATATATTCAGTTAGATAAAACTTTGAAGTTTTATGAATAACTAACTATTAAATTTAAATAAAACTTTTAATTAAATTTATTATCTTCTCACTTATAGCAAACAAAACGTTCAGAAAAATACCAATGTATTAAAACTTCTTATAGTAATCACCTCTGAAAATGATTAGTAATGTTGAAAATACGGTTAAGTAATAGCATTGAACATCACTAATAGCAATAGTCTGTAAGACAACCACTTCCACTGTCCAGCAAAATTTTTTGGATGTATGTAGCACCTATGGTGGGTATTTTCTTTGAAACTAGGAGTCATCTGTGTTACATTATAGTGTTTGTAATATGAATACTGTTTAATGTCTCATAGTGTTTGTCATATGAATATAATTTAATGTATCTTTTCTAATTATAGGGAATCAAGGAAATCACTCTTCTGGGACAAAATGTAAATAGTTTTAGAGATTTGTCTGAATCTGCAGAAATGTTTAAGAGGTATTCTCGAACAAAGGATATTCTCAGCTCAGGTTTTCATACTGTGTACAAAACTCGAAATGGAGGCTTAAGATTTGCAGATTTATTGGATAAGGTGTCTGATGTAAATCCAGAAATTAGAATCAGATTTACTTCTCCCCATCCTAAAGATTTCCCTGATGATGTAAGTTTCCACTTTACTGTCTTGTTTTATATATAATAAATGGTTAATATATGCGAATTTTAAAATTATGTTGTTCTCCTATGTAAATAATGCTTAGTTCTGAATTTTGTTAAATTTGTATTTCTGTACCTCTAAGCTTTGAGGTTTAATTTTATCATTTTAGCCATGACAGTTGCAGAATAAAAAGAATTCCTTCATTTGTGATGAAAATAATGTTTTACTTATAAGGGGTGTTCAAATGAAAAGGTATGGAGTGATACTGTGGGTGTAACTGAAGTCTTTATTCACAAATCACCAGAAGCCTGAGCACAACATCACAGAACACAGTGCCATACACTGTGTCACGGGCCGAAGGATTTTCTGTTCTCAGGATTCCTGTGGATGTAATAGGAGCCAGTTCTCCACTGTTTTCTTCACTTCATCGAACAGGTTGAAGTGCTTTGAGATTTTTTTTAGTGGACCCAACACATGGAAGTCACAAGGCAACATGTCCAGGCTGTAGGGATGGAAGCTTAAGCTGCTCCCACTTGACCATAACACTATGTGTGACCTTGGAAACGTGTGGCCAAGTGTTATCATGAGGCAAAATCACTTCCACCGTGAGCAGCCCAGGCCGTTTGCTCTTCATGGACTTATGTAGGCTATGGAGTGTCTTACAGTACATGTCACTGTTAATGATTTGTCTGTGCTCGAGGAACTCGATGAGTATCAAACCTCAGATTTTGAAAAAAATGGTAAGGTCACAACTTTGAATTTTTTAGGAGAAGATGACAATGCATGTCTCCAATGCATACTATCCCGCTTTATCTCTAGCACAAAGTGATGGCACCAGCTGTCATCACAAGTAACAGTCTGCTCCAAGAAAGTAGGATCTTCATGATACCAGAACTGGTGTTGCAATGGTTCACTGAGCTTCTTCGGAACCCACTACATGCACACCTTCCAGTAATCTAACCTGTTGTGCATGATTGTGTGCACTGTTCTAACGATGGCCTCCACCATCAGTACCAGCATTCGCATTGGGATGCACTGATCACTTCTCACCATGTCGTTCACCTTGTCAATGAGTTTGACTGTGATTACCGTGTTTACCTGGCCTGTTCTTGGGTCATAATTCAAACATTCCCAGTCTTCACAAAAATGGGCACTCCACTTTCTCAATGACTTGCTAGACACACTGTCTCCCCCCCATATACGCCATCATCCGGGGATGAATATCAGCTCCTTTAGCCCCTTCCAGAATCAGAAATCTGATAAAACTCACTACTCCTCAGTTGGCAAATTTTGCTATATGAATGCCATGATTTCCTCAGATGCACTGCCATGTCAGTTGGATGAAACACACAGCTGCTTACATCATATGCAGGCAAACCTCCTGGAAAACATCTAAAGACATTCTTTTGGTTTAAAATTCTGCCTTCAGCCTATATATTGTTGTATGTGTGTATAACCAATAATTTGTCATGTAGCACACTGGCAAGCAATAATTATAATGCTATATTTAACTTCCTTCTACCATTCAAAGACTAAGTAAGACCCCTAGTAACATATAGCATAAATTTAACTCTGCAAAGCTCCATCTGAATTGTTTCAATAAAATTCTGCATATTTAAACTCATACATATTTGTTGTGCAGTAAAATAAAGTTTTTAAGTTCATTTCTTTGTTCAGTAACATATTAGTCAATAACCAACCAGAATTATAAATCATGAATATAAATATTGAAACAAGAAAAAACAAGCAAAACTGAATGAACTTTTTAGGAGATGAAACAAAGAAGCATTTTATTTTATTTTTTAACTACTGTATTTACTTGCATATTTCTCCTTCTCCTATAATTTTCTCCCTAGTTTCTTCAGCATATGATTTAGGAAGTATATGGTTGCAATGTAAAATGTATGCACAAATAGGAAAATATTTTCTGTAAGTAAAAAAAAAAAAATATTATTGAAACTGAAAAATCCTTTGAAATATGTTTATCATATAAGCCATCTCTTCAGAAGTAGTATACACCACTTAATTTTCTCTTCCCAGTTTTCACAGCATTACAGTTAATAGAAAAAAGGGGGAGGGGGAATTTGAAAGTAAATACAGTATTTGTAAAACAGTACCCCCCCTTTTTTGGTCATTTTAACGTAATTTATTTGTAAGGAGTATTTTTGTAGCTATCACTTTGACCACATTGTCAATCAATCACCTTAGTTAGTTTATGTATATATATATATATAATATATATATATATTATATTTCTTACCACAAAACCTTCAGTAATGATGATAATAATAAAGGAAAGTCTGCTAACTTTGAAGGCAAAATTCAAATGCTATAAATATTTTTATGGTTTCATGATTATAGGTTTTACATGTTATTAAGGAGAAACCAAATGTCTGCAAACTACTACACCTCCCAGCTCAAAGTGGCAACTCTGAAGTTCTTCAGCGCATGAGACGAGGTTACACTAGAGAAGCATATTTGGAATTAGTAGACCATATTAGGAAAATAATACCAAGTCAGTGTTTCTCATTTTAGAATTTATATATTTTTTAAAATTATTAAATAAGGCATTAACAAGTTATTAAATTAAAATTAAATTGTGTGTTTAATTATTAAAATTATTATTAAATTAAATAATTTAAGTGTTAAATTATTAAACAAGGCATTATCTAACAATTAAATATAAAATAAATTGTGTGTTTAAATATGTGCTTTATTAAATAACTTTAGGTCTCAATTAAATACAGTTTTTAAAATTATGGACTAGTTTTAATAAAAAGACTCATCATAAAAAATAACTAGGTAATTATTTTTAACATCCACAAACTGTTTAGCATTTTAGCTAATTCACTTGTTTATGTAGTTAATTTAAAAATTAAATTGTTTTCACAGAAATGCAAATCATAGTATTTACTACAGTGAGCCTAAGGTGACTATCTGCTGCTTCAGATGTCTTTAGTGTTCTGTGAAAGTGTGGATCTTAAAGAAACGATATTCAGATCTGATATTTGCTTATGTGCATAGAAATACTGGTTATTTTCAGAGGGGATTACCATGATAGGGTTTATTATATAAAGTAAGTAAATTAATTATGGGTAAATTAGTTACTGACTAAAAAATTTGTTTAATTCTGGTTTTAATTGAATTTCTGTTCCTTGAAGATGGTATGTAAAAAATTTTCTTTTATATATGTGAAATAATCAAAATAAACTAAGAAGTAAATGATGAGCAGGAATTTTGATGTCGTAGAATGCTGAAATGCTGATCCACACTGAAAAGAAATTTGACAGTCGAGCAGATTAAATCTTTACTTTATTTTCAGTAAACATATTGTGGCCACAAACAACTTGGCACATTATTTGTGCCTATTTCAAGAGGTTTACATTTTTGATAACTTTGCAGCAAGAAGAAAGCAGTAGACAGCAGTCCAACTAGGCTGAAGAGTAGCGAGCTAGTGCATTACGTTCAGGGTGAAATCTTAATTCAAACTGAGTTAGTTTTGGTTCACAATGCATTTTGATTTGATAATTAATATTTCTGTAAAGTTAATTTTGGTTGCTTGAGTTTTAGTTCCCTTTACATCATCAGAATTATGTGAGAGTCATATGACATGGATTAATTTAGAAAAACAGGCTGACTTAGGCATTTATCTTCATACAATTTTGCATCTAAAGTATTTTAATTTTATGATATTACAAAATAGAAAAATACAATATCTTTAAAATGTTTAGGTCAGTTATTCAATATTAGGAAATAATGCATTTACCTTTTTTTTAACTCTTGATATTATGGTAGTATAAACTCATTATATGTTGGGTAATGTTTCCATAAAATGATTCTCATTAAGTTGTTTATATTTCATAGATGTGGCATTTACCTCAGATTTTATTTGTGGGTTTTGTGGTGAAACAGAAGAAGCTCATCAGGACACATTATCTTTAGTTGAAAGAGTGAAATATGAATTTGCATATGTTTTTCCTTACAGTATGAGAGAGGTATATAAAATTAAACATATGAAACATTGTGCATTTGAAAATCCTTTGAGCATTTTTTAACTTAAAATGTAACTGAATTTTAATGCCGCAAGAAAAAGACTTTCTATATTTGAAATATGCCTTTTAATCATAATTCTTAATTGTTTAATAATAAATCAGTCAATTAATTTATTTTAACATGCATAGCATTTGAACAACAAAATTGTTTGATTATACATTTAAACTTTTTCAAGCAAATTCACTGACTATTGCCAAAACTGTGGGTGTTTAGTTTTCATTTATCTCAATGTAAACAATGTTTAATAATCAAAAAACTTAATTATACGTGCTTTTTAAAATGCATACATGTATAGATATAGTTTCAAATATTTTTTTACCAATTGATCAGGTGCATTAGAAATATAAGAAACTTTGTAATCATAAATCTCTATTAAATGAATAAATTAAAGGGACTTTCCTTTTAAATCACTGATCTTATTGATTATGTTCTAACTGTATCATAAATGAAATCTCTAATATTTCAGTTGGCTTCAATTTTGCTTACTCAAGAGCTAACATTTCTTGTGACCGGAATAAATAGCATTTAGTTACTGTTCTTTATTAGAATAGTGATATATCTTCATGGATATAAAGTCAAAATATAATTTAAAATATACACCATTAAAAAGAAAAGGAGGGAGACAGTTCTATATCTCTTGTTCTTGTTGGCTGATCAACATTTTCATGTCTCTAAAGCACAAATTACAATATGTATTAGATTTCTATATGGCATTCTTCTAACATAGGTATTTGATTTAAAATCAGGCTTTTTTTTTAAATAACATACTGATTTTTTTCCATATTCTGAGTCTACACCTGGAATTATAGGAAAGTGCAAGTCTTATAAAAATCGCAGCAACAGCTTTTTAGTCCAAATTTGCCCAGAAGGACTATTAATTTCGTTTTGGCATTTTTCATTGATTCACTAAAAGCATTGTTTCACTTTTCAAATTGTTGCCACCAAATATTACAGCCCTGTATTATATTTAAAGAAATTAAATAATGAAGAATCTGTATAAATGTATGTACGTTTCTCACATTGTGATAAAACAACGGTACCTAGAACCGTCAAATTTTGACTATTGAACATTTCCACCCAAATTTGTTTTATTATCGATTTCATGTTTTGCAAAACTTAAGCAAATTTTTTATTAACAGATTCAAGGATTTAATAGCAAGCAATGGCAACATTGTACAGAAAAAACATTTTTATCTCCAGCAGTGAGACTGTGTATCAGAAATTCCAAAGATATGCTCATTTTAAAATTATTTTGCGATATTGTTGTTGAACTTAATTTTATGGTTTAAGTGCAAGGAACATAATATTTAATAAATAAAGGTAACATGCAAAATGTTAAAAAAATGCCTCTTTGGACCTTATTTAAAATCTTAAACCTTTCAAATTTTTTTAATTGCTACTCAAAATTTCACAATTTAATCATACTTAATTAATTTCATCTTTCATATTTCAAAATTTGGGCTCAATCCAAATAAAATTCTGACATTTTTTCTGACTTATTTTAAAAATTTGTATATTTAAATCATTTTTACAAATTTCATGGAAAAAAGTTTTGAATTATACCCTACAGAATTTTTAAATCATCTTAAAACAAATATATTTATCGGCATATCTGCAGAAAATTTTTATTCAAAAAATCTGAAGATATACACCGCTGGCCACCGTAAATGTAACACCCTGAAGGAAGCATGCAAATAACATGAAATTTACAACATGCATTAGCGGAGGTGAAATATGCAAATGATTAGAATTTCAGCGCAGATGCACATCACGTGCACCTGTGGCGCCTCTTCAAAGTGCTATTTAAGGCTTGGAGTTTTTGACGATTTCAAGTTGAGCAATTGTGTTTTTCTTGTGGTTTTTTCAAAAAAAAAAAAAAAAACGATCAATAATGCCTCATAGTAAACAGTGATCATCATTTGAACAAGTATCCAAGTTTGACGGAGGAAGGATAGTGGAGTGTAGATTATCTTTCAGGGAAATTGGTAGTTGTGTTGGACAAAACCAAATAACTGTAATGCGCATATGTGACCAGTGGATGCAGGAGGGTACGATGGACTGACATGTTCGATCGCATCTGTTGCGGCAAAGCCATCGAACTATTAAAAATAACATTACCCTTTTTGTGAATGGCAGCACTTACGTTTTTGTATTCATAAATGTTCTTGTTTGTACTCTACGTTATATTTATGTTCGGAAATAAATAGGCATAAAAATACTATCTCCTAATATTTGGTGCCGAAATAACCATTTACGAAACAGGACCTTGAACTTATACTTCCTACTGTTGGATTATTTTTGCTGAATTATTTTACTCCCGACATTAAAGCGTAGTTTTGTTTTGTGTTCTCTACTACTCGCGCAATGGCGCCGACCGCTGAAGCTGTAGACAAAATGACGCAACTGAAACGAAAGCGGAAAGCCGTGCGAAGTAATGTTTCTCGCTTTTCTACTGAAATTGATACTTTGAACGATGATTTCTCAATTGAAAAGATTGAATATATTTCTAATCGCTTAACAGCTGCCTTAAATGATATGAAACTAATAGATAACGAAATTCACAATTTTCTTTCTGACGATGAATACGAAAATGATAATTTGCAGTGTGAAAACTACATAGATACTGGTGAATCCGCAGTTTTCAAAGCACAAAAAATTATTCAGAACAAATTATCGCTAACTGCAAATAATGTTACTGCTTCCAATATGGATACCAATGATTTGGCGATGAAATTTGGCGACCTTTCTACTACAGCGCCTGTGGCTCAATCATATACAGTTAAATTGCCAACAATTAAACTACAATCATTTACAGGAGAAATTGAACAGTGGCAATGTTTTTGGGAACAGTTTAAATCTTCTATAGATGCCAATCCACATCTTTCTGTTATTGATAAACATGTTTTCCTCAGAGGTTATTTAGATGGTGAAGCTAAACGCCTTGTTGATGGAATTAGTGTAATAGGAGACACCTATGAAACAACAAAAAAATTGTTAAAGGAAAGATACGGAAATAAAGATCGAATTATCCAGTCACACTTAGATTACTTAGAACATTTAACTGTTATTCAAGACCCATCTCCTACGCATCTAAATGATCTTTACATAGAATGTAACAGGAGAATTCAAGCTTTAACTGCTCTGGGTGAGAATATTGAAGCATACGGTAGAATCCTAGTGCCAAAAATTATTCGTGCGTTTCCCAATGATATTTGTTGCCGCTGGATTATCTATGCCAAGCGTGAAAAGCTAAAGGAAGGTAATATTACTAGACTGATGCAGTTCCTGGCAGAAGAAGTGGAAGTTGTAATTGCAACACAAAGAGTTAAAGGTACTTCTTTTTCTGATCACACCGTAAAGTTCACGGTAGAAAAATTTAGTATCAATTCCAAAACAGTAAATAAACGTAAGAAAATTTTGCCATTTTGTTCATTTTGTAATACTACAGGACATTGGCCTCAATATTGTGAAACTGTTACAGACTATGATACTCGTGTTCAGAAACTTAAAACTTCAAATCGCTGCTTTCTGTGTACTAACCGTGGTCATAGAGTTTCAAACTGCCCAAGAAAAAATACTGCACGATGCACTAAATGCAAGAAAAGGCATCATGTTTCTATTTGTCCTCCTGTTGAAAACAATCAACTTCGGGTAACTAGCAGTGCTGTAAATCACATAACCTTTCCTAAAACTATTTTCACACATTTGCAAACTGCTCGTGTGTATGTTACTGGCCCCACAGGCATTACTAAATTAACACGCTGCATTTTAGATGGTGGTAGCCAAGCAAGTTTTGTTCACACAAACCTCATTGAAAAACTTAAGCTTAAAGTTGTCAGTTCCGCCTCACTTTTAGTTCAAGCATTTGAATCTTTTACTTCACAAGAACAACGTAGATGTGTTCAACTGTCACTTTCAAGTTTGTGGAGCAACCAAACATTTTCGATCTCCGCATTTGAAAGCTCCAATTCCTATACTACACATCCTACTGCTCCACCAGAAATAGTTCACTTTGCTCAGAAGAAAAGATTGAGAATTGCTGATCCACCGGATGACTCTTCACTGCCCATAGAAATACTTATTGGTGGTGATCATTATTGGCAAATTGTTTCCGCAGAAGCTCCAATCAAGCTTTCAGAATCTTTTGTTCTGATACCGTCAGTGTTTGGATGGGTTCTTAGTGGAACAAGAACGCATACTACAATCGCAGACAAGACTTCTGTCCATCAAGTTTGTGTGCAAGTTGAAACTGATTGTTTAAATGATCAGGTACGTCGTTTCTGGGAATTAGACACCATTGCGATACAAGATGCGCAGAAACGAAAAATGACTACTCGCGATGAAGAAATTTTATCAGAATTTCACAAAACTTACAACACTGAGGACAATCGAAGAATTGTGTCTCTACCTAAAAAGCCATTGCTCACACCTTTGCCTACAAACAAAATTATAGCGGAAAACAGATTTCATTCTCTTCAAAAAAGACTTGCATCTAGTGATGTGTTCAAGACACAATATGACAAATGCATGCTGAATTACATTGAACAAAAACATGTTGAAGTATGTTCCATAGATGAATCCAATGAGAAGTCAGTATATTACCTTCCTCATCATGCTGTAAGAAAGAAAACGCAATCTGAAACCAAGTGGAGGATTGTGTTCGACGCTTCCTCGCATGCTCCAGGAATGCCTTCACTGAACGATATCTTGGAAGCTGGCCCGAATCTTCTTCCTGAAACTATTGGTTGTCTACTAAGGTTTCGATTGCATGAATTCGCTGTTACATGTGATGGTAAGCAAGCTTTCTTACAGTTGTCACTACATAAAGACGATAGGAACATCACAAAATTTTTTTGGTACAAATTACAATCTGATTCATCTCAACCTACTACCTTTACAGATGAAATAACTGTTTATAGATTTACTCGTTTACCATTTGGTCTTACTTGCAGTCCGTTTTTACTCTGTGCTGCCACACGAGAATTGGCTGCAAGACATATCACAGAATTTCCAATTGCTGCATCAATGATAGATAAACATCTCTATATGGATGACTTTCTTGCTAGTATGGAAACTGAATCACGCATTATAATGCTATATCACGAGATCAAGAATTTAATGGCTCTAATGAAACTGCCTATGGAAAAATGGGCTACAAACTCTTTGAAACTCAAAGATGTACTACAAACACATGAAGAATCTCACAAAACGGAAACAACCGTCTTAGGTATTGGCTGGAATACAAATTCTGATACTTTGAAGAATGCATTCAAGACTTCCCTCTGTGTTTCTACCCCAGACAAACCACTTACAAAGAGATGGTTACTCCGCTGCATTGCTAGTTTTTATGATCCCTTAGGACTTTTTTCACCATTTACTATCCTTGGGAAAATCTTATTCCAAGATACATGGATTCTTGGAATCAAGTGGGATGAATTACTACCTGCTAATTTATCAACTTTATGGTATGCAGCTGTAAAAGAACTTGATGACATTTGCTCCCTTCAAATTCCTCGATGCATAGGCATTTCATCACATGTTCCCTTTGCTATTCATGTGTTTTGTGACGCATCTGAACGTGCCTATGGTTCAGTTCTCTACATTGTTACTTTTAAAGGTGACCAAACGAATGTGCATTTAGTGTGTAGTCGCAACAAACTAGCTCCTATAAAGAAAGTTACCTTACCTCGTTTGGAGCTCTTAGCGGCCCTAATGGGAGCACGTTTGTTACAATATTTCTGTGCTGAAACAAATATATGTTCGTCGAATGCAACATTATGGAGTGATTCTCAAGTTGTCTTAGGGTGGATACGCAGTGACCCCAACAAGTGGAAAACTTTTGTTAGCAACAGAGTAACAGAAATTATTTCCTATACTAATCCTTCACAGTGGAGACATTGCCCTGGCAGAGACAATCCAGCTGACAAACTTTCTCGAGGTGTTTCACCATCAACACTAAAAAACCTAAAAATTTGGTGGAACGGCCCTCCATGGTTAGTCAAATCTCCAGAATATTGGCCTCATTCTGATACTATCTCTACAGATTACAGTCATAACTTAGAAAGAAAGAAAGAAAAAGTTCAGACCCTTCACATCGTATCTACTCAACCAATCATAAATGCTACAAACTACAGTTCTTACTTTAAATTGCTACGTGTAACATCCTGGATTTTTCGCTTTATTCACAACTGTAGGAAACAAGAAAAGTTAGTGGGTGAGTTACTTGCCACAGAATTAAATCAAGCTCGTATTTATTGGATACAGACCGTTCAAAAAGAATCCTTTCCTTCAGAATATGAAGCTCTGTTGACAGGAAAATCACTCCCTAAGAAATCAAGGATAAAAAAATTTAACCCCTTTTTCAAGAACAATGTTATACTTCTTGGTGGTCGACTACAATTTTCTGATTTATCTCATGCTGAAAAACATCCCATATTATTGGAAGGTTCTCATCATTTTACAACCCTACTGATACGCCAAACACATTTACGAATGCATCATCTCGGTGTTCGGATTGTACTTTCTCAGCTTCGTTCAGAATATTGGATATTAAGAGCAAGGCACGCCATTAAAAAGGTGTTAAAGACTTGCCTTCCATGTAAAGTACTGAAACAAAAGAGAAGTGAACAGATAGAAGCTCCATTACCAGCTGAGCGAATTCAAAAGTCATCTCCTTTCGAAACTACCGGAATGGATTTTACTGGACCACTCTACGTAAAAAATAACAACTTCGTTACAAAAGCTTACATTGTCATCTTTACATGTGCTACAACCCGAGCTATCCACTTAGAATTAGTTTCCGATCTGCGTACTGACGTCTTCCTACTTGCATTACAACGTTTTGTCTCTAGACGTTCACTTCCTCATACGGTGTATACTGATAATGCCACAACTTTCTGTGCTGCGGACAAAGAGCTGAAATTATTCTGGGATACTATATCTTCTGCCAAGGTACAACAATTCTATGCCCACCACAACATCAAATGGAAATTCATCGCCCCACGAGCGGCTTGGTGGGGAGGATGGTGGGAAAGAATGATAGGCTCAATTAAGCAATGCCTTCGGAAAACATTAGGTAAGGCTCTTTTGGATGACGCTGGTTTGATCACTGTATTATGTGATATTGAAGCCGCTCTTAACAGTAGACCGATTGTCCATGAATATGGAATAAAAGATGACTCTGAGGAAGCTTTAACACCCTCGCACTTCCTCATAGGAAAGAAATTAACTACTATTCCTTCCAGCCCCACAAATCCTGAAACAAATTTAAATCGTATGTGGAAGAATCGTCAACATTTGATGGACTCCTTTTGGAAAAGATGGCAAAAGGAATATCTGATGGACTTGCGTACATTTCATCAAGTGCGGAATCCATCTGAAACAAATAAAATCCGTAAAGGGGACATTGTCCTACTACAAGAAGATGTTAGACCTTGCCACACTTGGAAAAGGACACGTGTCGAGGAGCTAATCCTTGGCCGCGACAAGAAAGTCCGTACTTGTGTTCTACACATCAATGGACATACCATTACCCAACCGGTGCAGCTGGTCATCCCCCTGGAGGTTGACCAGGGTGGGGAGGATGTTGCGGCAAAGCCATCGAACTATTAAAAATAACATTACCCTTTTTGTGAATGGCAGCACTTACGTTTTTGTATTCATAAATGTTCTTGCTTGTACTGTACGTTATATTTATGTTAGGAAATAAATAGGCATAAAAATACTATCTCCTAATAGCATCCACCTCAGTGCACCACTTAACGTGATGACAGAAATATTGTGTGCATGGCAGTATATGTTTTCTACTAAATAAATTTCGTTGTGATATCTCTTGTCTTTCTTGGTGTTGCAATTTGGGTGCCCAGCAGTGTAGTTTTAGGATTAACTAAATGTACTTCAGAGATTTTGGAAAATTTTTCATGGAAATTTAAACTATACAGATCTGCTTATCATTGTGAGCATGGCACAGTGACGGATCGTTCAGTCATATCACGAACCATAGCATAGCACATATGAAATTGTCTTTATTGACGAGTCACTAGCACATTCAGTCTGTAACGCATCATCCAGTGTCTGCGCGTACCATTCGACGTCATTTACAGCAGGGTAGTCTGTCCGCAAGACGTCCATTGCTTTATCTACCCTTAACACAGAACCACAGATGTCTCTGCCGCCAATGGTGTGATGAAAGAAGGATTTGGACAGCAGAATGGAATGAAATTGTCTTTACTGACAAGTTACGCTTCTGTCTGCAACACCATGATGGCCGGATTCATTTCTGTCTGCAACACCACCATGGTCAGATTCGAGTCTGGAGACACCGTGGAGAGAGGATGCTGAAAAGCTGTGTTATTCACTGCCACACTGGTCCTGCGCTGGGTATTATGGTATGAGGCGGTATTGGATATCACTCTCGCACTCCTCTAGTATGCATTGCCGGTACTTTAAACAGCCAGCGCTACATCTCCGAGGTGTTGGAGTCAGTTGTCCTTCCTTACCTTCAGGGCTTGCCCACAGCCATATTTCAACAGGATAATGCACAAACACAAGTGGTACGCATTGTCCAAGGGTTCTTTGTCAATCACCAGATTGAATTGCTTCCCTGGCTGGCTCGCTCTCCGAATCTTTCGCTGATAGAAAAGATGTGGTCCATGGTTGCTGAACGATTGACCCAGATTACATCCCAAGTTGGCACATCAGATCAACTTTGGCAACGTTTGGAAGCTGCTTGGTCTGCTGTAGCCCAAGAACACATACAAAGTCTCTTTGAATCAATGCCGAGGCGTGTGGCAGCAGTGATCTCCAACAATGGCGGCTACTCAGGCTGCTGATTCTAAAAGGAACCACACTTCACAGAAGTCTATAAATTTAATCATTTGATACTTGATCAGCATGTTATCTATTAAATAAATTTTGTTGTGATATCTCTGGTCTTTCTTGGTGTTGCAATTTGTGTGGTTAGCAGTGTATATGAATTTATATACTGGCAGATTTTTTTAATTTGGCGTCTTTGTTATAGGTAATAATAATGCCAAATGTGGTTTATGCACTTTGTTACCATCTTTAGTGAATTGCCATATTTATTTTTAATCTTAAATTTCCAAATAAAGTTATTCTGAAAAGTAATAACTCATATGGAATTTATTTTCATTTTTTATTAATAATGCATAATAAATATTTATTA
>KK112514.1:50618-72884 GCA_000611955.2 Stegodyphus mimosarum | reverse complement strand
AAAGTGATTTTTTAAATTATTTAGAATATTAATCAAATTTTTAATATATTTTTCTTTTTCTTTTTTTTTTAATGTTTGTAAAAGTAAATTTGTAGCTTTGCTGTGTTATCCTCAGCTATTTTTACTTTAACTTCTTTTAAATCGAATTCTTTAATACTGAGAAAGTCGGTTTGATAGCAGAATTTTAAGAAGTGTTTGATTAATTAAAATAATTCAGTATTTTAATATACGAAACTTGCTGCACAAAAGTATACTAAATAAAATGTTAATATTTTATGAATTGAAATTATATCAATTACACTTTTTTATTATGTTATTAATTTAAAAACTTTATTGTATAATTATAATTCCAAAATACATGACTTTTAGAATATTGGTGAAGGTTCCTGAATGAATGAATCCATTTCAAGATTCTAGAAATAATGTCAAAATATAGATTTAAGTATTACATGCAAATGCAAGTAATATTCAGTCAAAAAGCAGAATTTCTTTTTATGGCTAGATCCAAAGAGGATTAAAAAAAACTAAGACTCATTATTACATCTGTATAGATAGCTGGTAAATATATAAGTTATATATTCAAGTCTGCTGTATTTTAGTAATTCAAGCTTTACTTTTTATTCAAAATCTTGACATTATTTTGATTTTATATTAAATTAAATCTTTCAAAATTTATGCCTCTGTCTTCTTTTCTGAAATCTCATAGTATTATCTTAAGTTATTTGAACATGGTAAAGCATACAAGAGCTATCTGCCTGAGGGGAGGGATACTTTCATGGAGGACTTTCTAATGCAAACTGCTTCATATTCATATTACGCATGGAGAAACTATGACAATGCAACCGGTCTATTTGCCTGGGTTTGAACCTGGAAACAATTATCAACATTTAATGGTCTTTAATAACTTGGCCAGTGCTAAGATACACTTAAACTGGGACCCTGTTTATTAGTCTCTAATATGCTATTTGATTTTTAAGTATTTCAAATATTATTATTTTCTGTACCAAAAAGCAGAATTATGTTTTATTAACACATTACTTTGCTAAAGTTTTTATAGATAGGTATAATTTATAAAAACTTGCTTAAATTTTCATTAAATTTCATACCTGCTGGCAACTGTAGAGATTCTGTTTATGTGGATGAGATTGATGCCAGCTGTGAAGAAAGTAGCAGATATTCTGATTTTCAGTTGATACTTTCTGAAATTCTTCTAAAAAAGTTCTGAATGTAATTTCTGGAAATGTTCTCAAAGGTCTTGATTTCCATCCTCCCTGTTTGCATGATTTTGTTCAGCAAGAGTTATGGAGTGGATTAAATTGTTCTTTTTAATGTCAGATCAGTTTAGAATGCTGCAATTCTATGAAATACCATTTCTTTTTTTGGCCTTAAAATATATATTAACTTACTCGATACAGACACACCAGTGTATTTAAGGGATGCAATAAACAGGAATTGGTGTAATGTAAATAATTGGCATAATTATACAAATAAATTTGTAGTATTATAGTTCAAAAGCAATACCTTTTTTTTAGCTGCATGTGCAAATATGATATTAATAGAAAAATATATGTAAATCGGAATACCGGAAAACCATCTGGAAATTTCTGGGAAAATGCTAAAAAATGTAACCTCTGATTCCATGCAGTGGGGGAGAAGTGCATAAGAGCAACTGAGAAATCAAATTCTTTAAAAGATTAAGTGTAAATAGAAGTTGGAATTTAGATCATCAACAAAACAGCAGTATTTTAATGTTTGAAGAGCCTTCGTGGAATCTTCTTCACCAATAATAAAAGTATTATAACAATAAAAAATAATAACTGTTATAACAGTGGGGAAGTGGAGGGTATGATTTTCCATTTTGTCATCTTTAATGAATGATTTATGTATTTTTTCTTCTCTTAATATACGTTTTATGTTCCCCAATGTAAAACTGAGCAGTGCATTATTAAGGCACTTTGGCTAGAATTCAAGCCAAAGAGTTAATGTTTGGAATAAAGTCTTTCAGGTTCAAAGTATGAATTTTACTGAGGGGAAAGAAGAATGACCAAAAAGTTAAAGCTTTGTAAAATGCATAGTTTTTGGAACTAAATGGCAGAAATAATGGAATGACTACTAATGTTTTATGATTGCTCAAAACAAAAGAATGGTTTAACCATGGGGTCAATAATATCAATTGTTACCAAGTTTGAGAATGAAATAAAAAAACAAATTATATGGCTAGAATTTTAATAAAGTAATAAAAATAACTAAAAAAAAAGTAGCGTAAAAAATTTGGCGTAAATGATAATTTTATTTATGAATGATGGTATTTACTTTTGCATGATAAATAAGTCTAAATCAAGTGGTTGTAGTAGTTTGGAAAATACCATGCAATAATAGCTCTTTGCAATGTTCAGATGTAATTTTATTAAAAGTTGAGCATTAAATGCAAAGTGATCAAGTTTGGATCAGTATGATGAAAGGGAATAATTCTTGATTTCCTCTTTCATTGTGTTTTTCATATCATTAGCATAATGCAATTTAAAGAAAAAAAATTTCTGAATGTCATAAAAAAACAGAGTAGGTGTTGGTAATGGTTTTGAATACACTGTGACGTTACTTTGTGTCAAACTACCATAATCTTGATGAATTTTAAGGTGTGACAATGATTGATTTGTGTCTTTAAGCAATTAGTTATCAGTCAGCTAGCTGCCATAGCACTGCAAGGGTTGCTAACACATTTATAAAAGATACAAAAACACATAGAACATTAAAAAAAAAATTTTTTTTTCTGGTATGTGAAGTATAGAAAAGTTGGGGACGACTTTGCGTTTGGTAGACTTTGCTGCAGAAATAGGAATTACTACAGCAGCAGAACAAATCATTAGTATTTCTTTCACATATCTTATTTATTACCACGGCTAAACATTTTAACAAAATACTAAAATCATACAATTCATTTTACTCCATGTTCACAACTGCTGAGGAGTTTTATTTACTAAGAGCTCTTATATGAATATTATTCCAATGTAAAAGTTTTAATGTTTTTAATTTACAAATGTGACAGTAAATAAAAGTTTTCTTTCCACAAAAATGGGGGAAGTATAACTTTAATAAAAGCATTTCAGGAAAATTGTACCATTAAATTTAATTATACTTATGCATATTTGTTATTATGAAATAAAATGTATAGTTTATGTAATCAACAATAAATTTTGCTTTTGCAGAAAACTCAAGCATTTCACCGTTTAAGAGACGATGTGCCTGAAGATGTAAAAAAAAGTAGAGCAGATGAAGTTTATAATTTATTTCGAGCATGTGCCTTAGAACTACATCAGAAAGAGATAGGAAATTATCATTTAGTTCAAGTTTTAGGAGTAAGAGTGTTTTTTTTTATTATTATTTTTATCACTGTTAATATAAAAATGAATATTTTTAAGATGTACAAACCAGTACAGGTTAAGAGGTTTTAAAGAAAGAAATTCTTTTTACTGTAAAATTTTGATTAACATATGGTAAATGATTTTTTTTTGTCCGAAACTGTAGCAGTTAATGATTTATTTATCTTTGTATGATATTGGTCTCTCTCAACACAGTGTATGGCAGATATTACATAAGGAGTGCTTACATTTCTGTCACGTGCAGTGGATGTAATCATTGGAAGTAAGAGATTATAGGCAGTTTGTAGAATTCCCTTGTTCATTTTTAGAGTAGTCTGGCAGAATCAAAATGTTTAGCCTGATTTCTCTTCACTAATGAAGTTGCATAAGTGAGGATGCTTTTAATACTCATGATGCTTATGATGATTATGAAGATGTGTGGATCTTTTCAATTTTTCTTGTGTGGATCTTTTCATGATTTTATAAATAAATTATGATAAAATCTGAATTATGATAAGAATTATGTATTATGATAAGATATTCCTGGAGGAAGTCTTGCAGGAAATGCTGCATGCTGTTTCTGTAGCTATTCACTGCCACATGAGATTTTAGCATGACAATAATCCTGACCATTTCAGCATCGATGTGTGGGAGTATTTGAACAAAACTCTTCTGGCAAAATGAATTGGCTTGGACAATATGATTAGCTTGCATGTTCCTCATTAACTTATTTTTCTCACCATTACATTATAATCATTTTTTCCAATCTTATTTGCTTCATTGCCAACTTTCTCAGATTTTGTTTGCTCAATGTATCTGTATCCTTGAAACAATGGTGTATTAGAAGTCCTTTGAATATGATCAACAGATGCTAAATGATGATTGAAATTCTTAGGTATTTATTTCACCTTCACTGCATCACATTATTATTCATATTACTTGTACTTATCAATCAATACAGAAGCAGAATGGTTATGATTAAAAACTGCTTTAAGTAGATGTGCCTGACAAAACAAGCAAATTGGTACCATTGTTTGTGCAATGGTGTTCATTAAAAGGAACAAGCTACTTGTGCATTCTAAAAATATTATTATAAATATGGATTTATGATCGTGGTTATATAATTTTAGACTGAAAGTTTGTGTCTTACATCTATTTGGAATAAGAAAAGGAACCTGCATTTTATTTAGATCAATGTGTGTAAAGGGTAGTTTAAAATGATTTTGTATGATTCTTGTAGCGAATTATGATTGTAATATTTGTATAATCAAGTGACTATTTAAATGTTTAAGTAGGCAAATTTTCCATTATTATTTTTATTTCCAGCTTATTTCTCAGTGCCCCCTTAATTTCCTTTGGATCCATAATGTTTCCCTGAATCTTCTTCTTATTACCGAGGGTGATATCACCCACATTTAAAAATTATTAACTTCAGTTATCTTGTCCACAAGAGCGTCATTGAATCTGATGTTATGATTGAAGATGTGTCCATAATGGGCATGGTATATTCACATGTCCTACTATGCATCTAGACTGTGCAATGTGTTACTATTGATGGAAGAAAATTTCATCAGTTATTGTAAACTTGTATGTGTACTTCTTACTATTATGTTATAAATATAGTGACTAATAAACTCATTTTAATACAATGGAAACTTGATTGTCAATCACTCTTTTAACCAGTTAGTTTTTATCAACCACTGAGATAAATCAAATTGAAGGAGAAACATTTTAATTTTAAAATTAGCAAAAAAGCACCCTTAGTTTTCTTTATAAATAAATATAAATTAATTGATATAAATAAATTGAATAAAACTTTATCAGTTTCAAGAGTGATTGGATACAGATTTCTCTTCTTCATGAGTAATAAAATTTTTGCAAAAACTTGGATAAGCAATTTTGTATCAAAAGCAAAACAATTTTGTATCAAAAGCAATAGGTGGAACAAAGCAGGAAACAAACAGCTCCATCTGTTGAGGAAAATATTAACAAACATGAAAAAGTAAGATATTTGAAATCTTGAAAACATTAAGAAGTGAATTAGAATGAATGCCATTAACCAAATATTTCTTGTGAATGTGAAAAGCTTCAAGGAAACACAGTTCACCAGCTGAAGAAGTTTTCACAGAATCAAGTCAAAATTGTGGCAAAGTGTTCAGAGTGATTAGCTATGAAATATTTGTTTATTTCTCCATTTGCAAACATAAAATTCATGATGCTTTAGGAAAAATTTTAACCTTTTTTTTTAGTTTGGCGTAGTATATATCAGATCATACTGGCAAAATATGCTATAAATTCTCAAGAATCAAAGATAAAATCTATAAGAACAAATTAAAGAATGTTGCTGATAAATGAGAAAATTACCCAAAAGTTAAACTTCTAAAAAATCTGAGAAATTTTAATAATGAAAGAGAATGACAAAAAGTTATTAATATTATTTCTAATAAAAAATACAATTTCTAACTATGAGATATCTTCTCAGGCAAGGTGAAAATTTTTTAAAGGCTTTGGCATCAATTATCACAAAAGAAAATCCTTTGTTGATGGCAACCAGTTTCATCATAAGAAAGCAGAGATCTGAACAAAAAATCTGAGAGCATGGTGGTGTAGAATTTGTATATATATCAGAGTATAATCAGTATAAAATGTTTAATTATCAGTGTGAAATATTTATGTATATACTAGTGTATCAGGGTTTACCCAGTGTGTAAGCCTATGTGCACAAAAATGCATCATGATGATTTTTGTCTATGTTAATCAGTGTAGAATTTGTGTACATCTCAGAATAAAATCAGTGTAAAATGTTTAAATATTGATGTAAAATATCAGTGTAAATCCTTATGTATATACAGCAATATGTGCATACATAAGCATTACACATTTAATGTAAATGTCTGTTTGATATAATGTAAAAGTCCGTTTGGATACACCTATACATAAAAGTCTTATACAACAGTGTCAAACAGACTGTGTGTATAAGTGTATCCTGAGTGTGTAAACCTAAGTGTTGATAAAGCACATGATAAAAGTATATGTTTAAATAAACACACCAGTGCAGAATTTGCATATGTTTCATAGGAAGTTCAGTTTAAAATGCTTAAATGTCAGTGTAAAATTCTGTGTAATATGATTATGTAAGTGCAACAGCATACACATCAGTATAAATTAGATGTTTTGTGTTAGTGCATTCTCAATGTCTAACCTGTGCGTGCATAAATTGCACCAAGGCCAATTATGCTTGTAAATGCCCAACAGTGAGGAATTTATGTGTCTCAGAATAAAATTGGTATAAAATATATAAACATCAGTGGAAAATGTTTAAATATCAGTGCAAAATTCTCAAATATCAGTGTGCAGTATCAGTATAACAGCATTATCATTGTAACAACAATATCAGTGTAACAGCATCATCAGTGTAACAGCATTATCAGTGTACAACAGTGTAATAGCATCATGTATCTAGTATGAAACTATTGTATGATACCTTGCCTTGGCCGTGTACAAATCAAAAGTTTCTATTAAGCTCTTGATGCTGCACTGCTGGGATGCCAATACCTGAATAGTCCTTATAAGCCACCCAGGTGTTCAGACCTGCTTTCACTTGTCACTTGTATTATTTGGGTACCAGCACACACACAAAAAAAGAGGTCAGCAAAAAAAAACTGCAAGCTGTGAACATATTCTTTTTCTTCTTGTTATTGCTGCCCCCGGCTCTATCACATGATGTACTCATTTACATTATGACTCATGTATTTTTCATTCAGTATAGTGCATTTATCATTGTATGTGAATCGATTTTATGATCTGTTACTATTCATGCATATGTGTCTGTGTGTTATATGTCT
Organism: Stegodyphus mimosarum; assembly: GCA_000611955.2. Lineage (NCBI taxonomy): Eukaryota > Metazoa > Arthropoda > Arachnida > Araneae > Eresidae > Stegodyphus > Stegodyphus mimosarum. The sequence continues at coordinate 65,680 of KK112514.1, read as the reverse complement.
TAATTTAACAAACATGATTGTGGTGTTTAACTGTTGAAATCTAAGTAAGTACAGAAAAAATGGCAACGAATCTGTTGTATTGTTGGAAGAAAAACTTGAGGCAATCAAGAAAGGACAAGGAAGAGGCACTGCAGAAAGTAGCTGACAACTCTTCCAAAATGTCCTTGGGCTGGTAAGAGTAGGAGACTGGAAAATGAATTAACATAAATAGTAGTTATGGTGTGCAATATGAGGCATGGACTGTGTGTTAAAAAAAAAGGAAATGTACAATGATCAAAAATGGGGGAAAGCTTTGTACGTTTGGTTTACACATTTGAAGGACAAACATGCACTCATTTTAAGGCCTATTTTATGGCAAAAAGCATTGCATTTTCGTAATTATTTCAGTGAAGAGAACCCAGATTTCACTGCAAGTGCCAGTTGGTTTGACCAATGAAAAAAATGCTATGATGTTTGTCAATTAAGTGCTTGTAGTGAAGAACTGTCATCACAGTTTGAAAAAATGAAAGCATTCAAGAAAACACTTCAGGAATTATTTGAATCTGAAAGCTTAACAGATGATCAGCTATTTAACTGTCATGAGTCAGGCTTATTACAAAAAGGTTACCTAGTAAGTATCTTGCAGCCAGAACCAAAATGGTAGTCTCTGGCCATAAGCATAGTAAGAAAGGCTGACAATTTTGTAACAAACCTCAAAGTGAATCTTGTAATGATTGGAAAGTCCCAAAACCCTGGAGCCTTTAAAACAGTTTCAAAAATCACTCTTTCTGAAAAATACTGTTAATATACTATAATCAGAAAAGCTCATGGATCAATAGTGAAATTTTTAAAGGCTGGTTCTTTAAGGCATTTATTCCTTCAACTGAGAAGTTTTCAAAAGAAAATAATTTACTAAGAAAAGCTGTTTTGGTGCTAGATAATGTTCCAATGCATCTTGATGCAGAGAAGCTTCAAGATGGTAACATTAAGGCAACATGCCTGCCCACAGTTGTAACTACTATATGCCAGCCTATGGATTATGGCATTTTGGGAATGATAAAAAGGAGTTATTGCAAAAACTTACTGTCTGCAATTGTAGAAGAAATTTAAGAAGGACAAAACATGATTGAAAAGTTGAAATGCATCAGTGTAAAGGATGTTGCTTATTGGGTTGCACAGGCCTGGGCCTACATAAGAGCTACAACAATTATCAAATTATGGAAGAAACTACTATGTATTGGTGAAAAGATGAAAACAGAAAGCATAGATGAAATTGAAGAAACCATTCTATTTTTAATGCAACATATCTCTGGATGTAAAGATGCATCTTTGCAAGAAATTGAAAGTTGAATGAAGGATGATGATCAGTGTGAAATAACTGATGAATAAACTGTCTGTCTTGTGCTGAAAATGAAATTGAATTGAAAGATCAGGATCAAGCATCAGCTATTGAGTATGGCAGAATTTCACATAAGGATGGAGTTAAAGCTCCAAAAACTGCAATTAAATATATTCAGCAGCAAGAAGAAACTATAGGAATCGACATAGTGATGCGGCAAAGATGGCAAGACTTAGCAGTTGTGAAACGGCACTTATCAAGAAAGTAGATTATGATAAAAAATTTCTGTCAGAATTACAGGACTAATCTTTTAAAGTGTTGTACGTACTGTATTTAACTTCAGATGGTTCTGTACTTAAGTTCATTTTTTCAGTTAATGTTTTGTGCTTATTATGAAAATCATTGTCAGGCTCATAATATGTATAATTATAACATAGTTTGATGTTCAATAGACCTTTTTTTAACCTCCTTATTTTCTGACATTTTTGCTTATCTGACATTCTGCCTGCGCACTTATATCACATAAGTGAGACTCTCTTATAAGTTGTTTATTTGCCATAAGCTTTTTTTTCTCGTTTTGCTTAGTAGGGGGACAGGATTTAATATGAGTAGGCAAGCAGACAATAAAAATACAATAGTACTGAAATCAGATTAATTGCAATTGATTAGAATATCAAGGAAAAAAGAAAAGGGAATTACCAGATTCACTTTCAAAAAAGTAAACTAGATGGTGGGATTAATTGAATTCATAGCATATAAAATCTTTGTTAAATCTTCTTTCTTTCTATAAAAAAATGTGAGTGTGTAAAAGAAGTGAAAGAATTGAAAAGATAGTTTTTCAAATAATTGTGACTTCAGAATAATATATGTAAACTTTGACAAGTGCTAGACTGAAGGGATTACCCATAGTTAATTCATCAACTTGGCAATAATAATTATTTTAGAAAATGAAGTGTGTCTAACCCTTAAGAAAATTTTAGTGAGAAAAATGAATTGGCATTAAAATATTTGAAATGAGTTAATAATAAAAGTTAAACAAACTAGATATGTATTATAATTAATAAAAGATATTTCAAATGCCTTATGCAATTTTACTGAAATATTTGTTTGAAACATTAATAGTTTATTTAAGTGTGTTTAATTTTTATACACATATAATATTTTAAATGATTTCAAAAATTCTGAAAGCAAAGAAATGAGTAAAAGTGATGAAAGATATATTCCTTGCATTCCACTATTAAATCTTCTTTGGTGTGTTATATAATCCTTCAGTTGCTTCTGAGCATAATTAATAATAATAATTTTGATAACTTAAATATATTTTTTAAAAATTTCATTGTCATTTTCTTTATTTTGTAGCCAAGTAAGCGTTCTAACTTGGACTGGTCTGGCAGAAATGACTGGAATACTAAAGTAATTTATCCACAGCTGCCAATTCCTATTGAACAGAATTCAAGCAATTGTCAGTTGCCATCACCTGGTGATTATATAGTTGTAGAGGTAAGACAATGGAAATCTACTTCATGAGAATTAATGCATTAATTTAGACATAATAATTTTTGTACCCTCTCTCCACCACATTTAAGTTTGATTTTTGTTAGTGACTAAATCTTTCTTAAAAATACTTCATAGAATTATCCAAACTTATTGTAACCAGCCGTTATTTCAGGTAGTTCTAATTTTTATAAATTCTGTAGAGACATTAGGTAATTTAGAAGCAGGAGTATTGAAAAATGAGCAATGGCTTCACGGGGACTCGAACCAAGGACCTCTGGAATATGCGCCCAGCGTGCTGACCAGTACACCACGAAGGCATGCGAAGAAGGTGGAAGAAATACTTTATGTACTCCTTTTAAAGGGTGACTGGGGAGTAGGGCACCCAATTCCACCACTTTTTTTAATTTAGGCGCCACTGTAGAGTTATTAGGTATTTTTTTAAAGCAGGAAGCCTAAGAAATGAGCAATGCCCTCACCGTGACTCGAACCACAGACCTCTCGAATATACGTTGAGCATGCTGACCACTACATCAAGAAGGCATGCGAAGAAGGTTCGAGAAATATCTTATAATTCATTCTTAAATGACTGAGAATACACTCCTGCCTGTGTATTCATTAATCATGTTAGCTGCAGTTTTATGCTACCACACAAATTATTTTTAAACTTAAAAAAAGTTTATGTTTAAAAGGCATATCAAGTGAGTGAGACTATGCCATAACTAAGTGAAATAATATAGTAGCCCTAACAGTCCTGATATTGTTTTCTCACAGATCCCAAACATAAAATGCTTTGACATGCACGAAGTATTGATGTGCATATGGACCAATGTTTCATTGCTTTGTTAATGCTTGATGGAAAAACATGATTTTCATTGTTATTTTGTATCATAATATTGAGTCTGATCAGTGCCACTAAAAGTGGAGTTTTTTGCATTATTTTAGTTGTCACTTGAGGATTAGAGTGAAATCTCATTCCTCACTTTCATATGTGAGAGAGAGAGGGACATTGTATAATACAAAATTTACACAAAGAAATGGAAAATCACAATAAATATACAAGTGGTAAACAGTACAGCTTATTATTATTATATTTAATGTTAGTAATATATTAAATATGCATAATTTATCGATTACACTTATGCACATTATATACATATTGCATACTCTGTGGCATTCAATATTCTCTGTAGTTTATGTAAGCATTCATATGCATTGCATCATGGTGGGTCTTAAAGTTTTTTATTCATACATATAAGGACAAAATTATGCTCCTATAAACAAATTTGTACTGCTTGTGGGAGTTCTGAATAATATTCATTGAATGTCTTTTAAGCATTAATTCATATTTTAGTGATTACATTTCAATTTAATTCAAACTCATTTAAATAATAATAAACGAATAAATATAATAATAAACGAATAAATATAATAATAAACGAATAAATATAATAATAAAATGTGATTTTCATTGCGAGGCGGGGAAGATTTTATTAATACTGTAAGGAACCAAAGATGCGTTTTTTTTTTTTAGTGTAGCAGTCAACATATCTATCTGAAGACCCAGTTTGATTCACGGCAACAGCAGAGTGGATTTCTCATGATTCTTTCCTTTCAGAATTCCTAATGTCTTTACAGAAAAATGTCCTAATGTATTTACAGTGTAGTGAAAACTATGTTTCAGATTTCTTATGGTTATGTTTCAAATTTATCACTTACATTTACAAATTTCCTACACAATAATCAAAGGAAAATCATTCTACTGTTAATAATAATAATATTTTAATTTCTAGTACACAAATTAAGATTCACTTTATTGAAAGTGAAATAATATTTGATTTTCTGTTTTTTCATTTTAGGTAACTTGCTGTATTTATATTCTATTTTACTCTGTTCTCTTTAATTAATATATATATACTGGGTCATTCAATAATATGTGGCAGGCAGACTGAAATAAGCTGATTTTCTAATGGAATGTGTGTGCAAAAATGGTGTGTTAAGCTGGTAGATAAAAGCTTTCTGCTGGCATAAATCATCATTCCCAATGTGGCTTTTGAGCAGTGTGTATAATTATACAAACACAAAGTTTCACTATGTGCATTTTATCTATGGAATTTTGGATTATATAAGTGCAACTGCTTAAAAATATACTCAGGAATCATTCTCTACACCTCGTTTGAGTAACTATTCCATTTTAGTTGCACTGATGGCAAGTCTTTTGCTCATCCAGCAATGAAATCTTTGCACAGGAAATGACAATTTATGCCCAGCAGAAGATTTCTTACCTACCACTCACTAGTGCGCTATACCATTTAAAATCTCATTTCTGCACACATATTCCATCACAAAGTCTGCTTATTTTGGCACCCTCTACTTGTCTTTACAGTTTCCCCAGATATTTTGAATCACTGTATACAGAGAGAGATTCCCTCTCCCAAAATTTTCATTTAAAGAATTTTGAATCAAATCAGTAAAACATGAAATATTATTTCAAAGGCTTTTGCTGAGCATTATTTTAAAATTCCTGACATTGTCCATTCAGGCCTTCCATATTCCATATAAATTCCAGGCATTATGCTTTACTGTTGCTAATTTACTTGGTGATGATGCTTTGATGATGATATTTATCATCCCATAATTTTTACCTTTGATTAATTATTTTAAAAGTAAGTGATATAAATGCTACTGCTAGATACATATAGTATAATATGAAAAAAGAAATTATTGTATTTAATTTTAAAAAATGGCATACCATTTAACAGAAAGGAAGTTGATTAGTAAGAAGGTAAAATAAAAAATAACCTTTACAATTATAAAAATGAAATTTTATTCAGGTCTGAAGTGTCAAAATGCCTGACACAAGTATTTCAATACCTCAACATTAAAGCTGTGGTACATCATCTCTTCTTGAAGTTAAACTTTGTGGTACATCACATATCTTGAGTAAATAAATGTTATCAACATTCTTTATTTGAATGATTGCCTTTTTGTATTTTTTATTCCTTGTACAAAGTAAAGAAAGTATTGTAATCACAAAAAATTTCAACTATCATATTTCAATGGATATGTCCATTTTGACTGTTGCCGAATCCATTTAGGCAATTTTTTTGCATGGTGTCTGTACGTACAGACAGAAAAAAAGGACTCTTTTTTTTTTTTTTTTTCCGGTGTGTGTGTGTGTGTGATGTCTCTACATACATCTGTATAAGAACGTTGAAATTTCGTATATGGAACTGCAATAACATCTAATTGTGCAACTCACTTTCTCATTACAATCGAGAGTAACAAACGTGTAGATATAGGATGTTTCAGCTAATCGGCTTTCGGGAGGGTACACCGAGACGATGGAAATTCACATATCAATGCATGTTCAGAAACGCTTTCGTGGTGCAGTAGTACACAAAACACAAGAAAGGAAGGACATGAATGAGGGGAGAATATATCTTTATTATGCTTAGTGCAGTAGAAACCAAGAAATAAGAACAAAAACAGACAATTGGCATCAAAGAAGACGTTCAAAATTACGTTCAACAGGTATCCTCAAAATGGGATCAGCAGAGGTGGTTTGGTGCATAGCCCAGCAAGATCGCCAGACCTCACTTGCACTGATTACTTCCTCGAGGGGTACTTCAAGACATACTTATGTTTTGTGTTGACACTACTGCACTAGAAAAACTTTTTCAACAATACATTGCTATGGGATTTCCCATCGTCTTTCCTTCAATGTGTACTTTGTCTCTCCTGAAAGTTCGTAACTCATTTGCTGAAATACCCTGTGTATATATGTAAGGGCTCTACTGTAGAATTGGGTGCCCCTTCGATTGTTGATGAAACCCCATTTCTGGTTACCATGATAGTTTTAACTTCCTGATTTTTTTTAAGTGAAAATAGATCGATGTGTACATGGACAAAGTGTGCAATTCTCTGATTTTTTTTTTTTTTTTTAAGTACATCGATGTTTACATGGACGCCAAGTTTCTGCAATTCTTTGACTTCTTATTTTGGTTTTGCGTAGCGGCCATCTTGAAATTGTACTTTTCTGGTGCCGATCTTGGTGTCAAGAAAGAATCACCAAAAAAAAAAACAAGGGGCACCCAATTGTAAACTTTTACCAATGTAAGATATAACAAAATATGATAACTGCTTTAAAAAATAATTGGCGACATCAAAATTAATGATTCTAGATTTTATGCTCTCCCCCTAAATTCATCTGTTCTCCCAAATTCGAGATCCTTCCATGTTACATAATGCTTGATGCAGATACCTCTTGCCCAATCAAATAACTGTAAACCAAAACTTTTTTGTTTACTTTGCTTATTGAGTTGACATATTTCACAAAGTTTACAATAATTTCTAACATCTTGAACAATTCCTGGTTTTTGATATATTGTACTTAAACATCCCTCAACCATCAGCAAGATGGTATGCTGATTTTGGATGGTACTTTTAATATGATTCTCAGTTTCTATACTTATATTTAGGAAAGCTTTATAGTGATTATGAAAAAATAAAATTATAAGAAGTTTGACTCCCGTATAACAAAAATTGACTGGAATATTTAATTTTAAACTTTGCAGTTTTTTTATGTCATTTTTAACTTGCCTTGAGGAATTGATTAATTAAGTGAGAATAACTCAAAGAATAAAGCTTAAATGAAGTGCAGCAAAATATGTGTATAATTTAATAGGCTGTACAAGGAAGTCATGTAGTGTCCACATGAAATTTTTTATGCTGGTGAAACATGACTTTGTCGTTTCATCATTTTGTTTCAGTTACATTTGTATCACTAACTTTTATTTCTAGTGCTAATGTTGAACATGGATGTGTTAACATTTCTGGCTTTTTCCAGCAGTGTGATGACAAATAGTTTTCTGGTTTCCTCTTATTCTTCTGTCAGTATGTTTTGCCTTCTCCAAATCTCTTGTGATGTTCAAATATACAGCCTTTAGATAATGCCTGAATTCTCATAGGTTTGCTGCATGTTTCTGTAATTGTCTTCCTGAACTTAATGTAGAACTCAATACTCTATTGCAACTTCATACCACTCACAGAAATTTAGTGAAATGCACTAATACAGCAAACAGTGTGTTGCCAGGTGTAATCCTGCTACCTCATAGCTTTACATAGAACAATTCCCAAGACCTATATATTTACAATACATGTCGAGTGACTAAATAATATCAAATTAACACATGTTAGTATCAGGTCTTACTTTATTTGTGTTCAGTTTATAAATTTATTTAGTTTATACACTTTATAAAGTGTTTAAAATATATTTGAAAATGATTTGGACAATTCATAAATCCTGGTTCCAATTTAAAAAACAAATCAAACAAGATAGGTTTTCAGATTATGACACTTCTGGTTATGCAATCTCTTTCATTTAGTAAAAATTCACAAAATTTTTATTGTTGTCATAGGTACCATAAAGAAATAATTTTCTACTAGAAAACTGTTTCTTATAGATAGATTTGTTATGCAGTTATTAGGTGAGCGGGAAACTAGCATAGGATCAAAAGTACCCAAGATGTTATTGAAAGACAGGTATACATATTTTTATGTGTATATTTATAAAATATATTTTTTTACTTCAGTAAAACGTGGAGATATAAGCATCAGTTACAAATTCCTTTCAATAGAAATGCTAAATATGGAAGTGACAAAAGATCTTTAATATGTTGAGGGAAAATTGAATTGTGAAAACATTGTTGAAAGCCTATTTAAAAATGAATCTCACATGTTTGTAATAGAAGCTATAATATGACTAAGATTGTCTACTCCAAAAGCTTGCATTTTTTAAATTGGAATTAATGTCCAAGACCAGTTATTGAAAAGATGTTTGGATATGCAATCTCATTGTAACAACCTATGTAGAAAATTATATTGTAAGTTTTACTATACAATACAAAACAGTTAAAAAATAATATTAGAGGATTTACTATATAATGAAAGAGTTGGAGAAACTAACCTAAATAAATGTTAAAAATAAATTTTTCATTTTCCTTTTTATGTCTAATGTTTTATGCCAAAAACATGAAAAGAATAATGTGCCCTTATGCAACTGCTATATATTTTCATGTGTTTTTTAATTGTAAACAATTTCTAATTATAAGAATAGTATATACATACATAAACACACACACACAGTGATAGCCCAGATGGCACTTGAGTGTGGGCTTGTGTTTGTCTTCTTGTCACTAGCACCAAAATGTGTGGCAGTGTGTAACAAAAAAGTATGGAGTAATGTTTATATATCTTCAGGCAGGTTTCATTAATCAAAATGTAAATTTGAGTTAAATTTAGAAAAATGATAATTTTTCATTCAACATTTGTATCACAATATGGTTTATTGATTTTTATTTTGTAAAGAGTTTATAAAGGGGTCATGTATGATATTTTTTACACTATTATCAACTTTATAATATTTCTTAATTGCATATATTTCCTTAGATTACAGGTTGTACTTCTCAAGTTTTAAAAGGGAAAGCTCTGTACCTAACTTCACTTCAGAATTTCTATAACAAATTTGAGAAAAAGGCTTCTGTATGTATTTGATTAAATAAAATTAGTTATTTTATATATCTCCTTAGCTTTCTGTTTCTGAAACTTTCATTTCTTCTTACTTAAAGATTTTATACAATTTAGTGGAACAAATGATTCTATTGTCGTTATCCTATGCCATGGTAGTGTTATATGCACACAAATTTATTTTGCAGATTAAGAAGACATATATGTGTATATATATAATGAGACTCTAAAAATTACTTTTGAGAAACAAGACTTTTTCCAGATTAGACTGAAATTTGAATAGGACTTGCATTTGTTATTAAATTAAGAAATTAAGAAAAGAACATTAAGAAAAATTGCATTTGTTCTCAAAGCTATAATGCTCAAAATTTATATTATTTAAATATTTAATACAAAATTTAAGGATTTATATTTTGCCTATTATAATTATTTTATCTCACTGCTCTAATGTAATCAATAAATTTTGATTAAATAATTTTTAAGATGCAAGCACCTTTTCGTTAGTTATTTATATGGAAACAATCAAAATTTAACTTACAAAATAAAAAGGGGGAAATATAAACAAACCACAGAAAGATTTGATCTATAAGCCTGCAAAATTCTCTGATATGTGGAGCTTTTGTTCCAAAGATGTGTGGATTATTGAAATTCTACTGTATTATTGCTTCAAAATTTATCTTAATATTATAGATTACAATGGTTTCTAAACAATCTTTGCTGTTAAGGTTTCATTAGTTTTCACAATGTAATTCAATTTTTTGCATCTTTAGAAGACTTAATTTTTACCTTGAAATTAGCACTTGGTTATTCAGTATTGTTGTTTGAGCCGTAACATTAGAAATATGACATCAGTATTATCAATTTATTGTTTTGTTTGATATTTAGAGTATCAATACCTTTGATATTTTAAATTGAAGCCTTTTCATGATATAATATTAATATTGATAATATAAATAACAAATTTTTGTTGCCAAAATTACATAAATAAAAAAATCTATATTTATAAGCATTGGTCTAAATGCAGACAGTACATTTATTAAAATATGTTTCCTCTTCTAAGAAAGTACAGTAATGTACAGTAATGGTACATAGTACAGTAATGGTCTACAGTAAATGGTAACTTCTAAGAAATTATATTTGCTGTGGCTTTGCAATACACTAATACTTGGCTATTGAAATTGCAAAAGTAAATTGCATTTTTCTTGCCTTTACACAGTTTTCTTAATTTGCAGCATGCATTGAAAACTTTGAATTTTAATGCCCACTTTTTGATATCTCCAATAATTACATGAAAGAACATATTAAACTAATGCGCAGATTTTTATATTGGTTGGTTACCTGTTTTACTTTTTAAATCTTTCATGGTTGTAAGGAAAACTTAGTTACTTGGTCTTCACTTGGTTATTCCCAGTTGGGTGTTGAGACACTGCAAGTGCATCCACAAACTCAGATGAATCCACAAGAATATACAAGAATATAGGAACAATTTATTAACTAATCCACAAATGAGGAATTGAAGCCAATGTTTGAACAATGATACCACAAATTCTGATTACAAAAACAAATACCAATTTTATATTCTGGATTACGGGTAACTGTAGAGAAGCTGTTGATTACTTTTCTGCAATTTTCTATTTAATAGAAAATGATTTTAGTACACTTATCAGCTCATCACAAAATAAAGAAACTGACTGGAAATACAAATGTTACTTATACACTTAGATAAATAATCTTATATCATCTCATAAGTTCACAGATCTCACTACTTTAAATATCAGAATGCTTTATTTATATTTTTTTTATCACCACTTACTGTTCAAGATATTAAAGCTAGCCTTCTTGCCTTTGAACTCCTGTCAAAATTTGGGTCATTTTCAATAAACTGGTCCATAATTTCTGTTATAGTGGTCAAACTGGTTTTTAGAAATGCTGTTGAAAGTTTTTTCTCTCTTCTTCAGAATCACTACTTTCAATATTTTTGTGTTCTTCTTGGTCCGCTAATTCCTTTAGCTCATCATTAGAAAGACTTGCTGCTGTTTCTTGCACTATTTCTTCGACATCTTCCACATTTACCTCATCTAAACCGGTTTGTTTCGCTAATTCTACTGTTTCAGTTATATCGACAGAGTGCCAAGTGTCATCGCCTTTGCTTGATCTGGCCAAATGTTCTTCCACACCCCTTTCAAACATTTTCCTGTTACCTCATTCCAAGAAAGGTTTATGTTTTCTACAGCATTCATGATATTGTAGTTTTTCCAAAATCTCTTATTGATTCTCTTCTCCGTCTGTTTTTTCAAACATCTGTCTAAATGTTCACCGCAGGTAATAAGCCTTAAAATATGAAATAATGCCTTGATCCATTGGTTGGATTAAGGCAGTTGTGTTAGGTGGCAAGAAAACCACTTCATCTGGAATGCATATTAAGTCAGATAAATTCGTTGGATGGCTTGGAGCATTATCAATTAAAAGTAGTGCTCTTGATTCAAGTTTTTTAATTTCGCAATTGCATTTAACAGACGGGCAAAAATATTTAGTGAACCAATTCTGGAAAATTTTCATAGTTATCCATAATTTTTTAGTAGACTCCCAAATTGCAAGTAAAGTTAATTTGGATATTCCTTTCATCGCTCTTGGGTTTTTGGAATGGTAAACAAGTAGTGGTTTTAATTTGAAATATCCGCTTGCATTACCACCCAGTAGACGTGTTAAGCGATCTTTTGCAGCTTTAAATCCTGGTGCACATTTTTCTTCATGGGATAGAAATGTTCATTTTGGCATTCTTTTCCAAAATAGGCCTGTTTCATCAACATTAAAAACTAATTCTGGAGGATAGTTTCCTCATTCAATTATTTTTAATGTCACTGGGAATTCAGCTGCCACTTTCGTATCACCACTTGCTGCTTCTCCTGTAATCTGTATGTTATGAAGATTATTTCGATATTTAAATCTATTAAACCATCCTCAACTTGCAACGAAAGTTTCACTTGTGTCACTTGCCTCAATCTGAATGTAATAAAAAATCCTTCTTGCTTTTTCCATTATAATTGATTGGCTTAATGACATATTGTGTTCAATTTTGTTGTCAATCCATATAGAAAGTTGTTTTTCCATTTCCTCTATTGTATTATTTCTAGAACAGGTAATTCTAGCTGCAGTTGCCAATGACAGTATTTTTTCTTTATTCTTAAGAATAGTCCTTATTGTTGAAGTTGCCAAATTCAATGCAGCACCAATTTGAGATTCACATTCAGCAGTATCTAATCTTCTAATCACTTGCATTTTAGTTTCTAGTAAAATGCTTTTTCTTGTTGCTTTATTTTCGTGTTTTTTATTATCACCCATGATAAAAACTAAAAATCATAATATTTGTCACTATATCAATCATTATATTATATAAATTTATGCTTACAATAACGTCAACAAATGTTTGAAATACGTTAGTATACACTGCAGGAAAGAAGAAACACAGATAAACTGCTTCAGATATCGGGAAGCCTAACCAAAGAATATGTAATGTTAAGAAGGAAAACTTCTCCGCAGTAGGTGTGGCTCCTTCCCAGTGTAGAGGGAAACAACTGCGCATGCACAAAATATCTGTCGCCAAAGCCCAAACCCGGCGTTGAAGTTCAAAGGTCACATTTTTTAAGAGTTCATAAAACGAATATCATTTTAAAGAAACTTTAAAGGAAAAGAATTTTTTCGCGCAAGTAAATTAATAAATGGATTAGTTATTTTAAGCAAAAAAAGTACGAAAATCCGAGTTTAAACTATCGCGAAACATCAAAGAAGAAACGTTTTGTCAGAGATCGTTTCTTCTTAACACATGTTCCTCAATTTCCTGTACACATGGCTGAGGGAGAAATTCTTGCCAGCAGGTTCCGTCGCCAAATCCCTTGGCGAATTCTTCCTCCACTTTCCAGCGACATAATAGCAAACTGGTTTACATTACGTCTATGGAACCTTTCCTTCTTTACATAGACATTCTTTGGCCTAACGCTGTGTGCAATTTCGAGGAATTCCACAATTAAAAAAAAAGAGCATTAAACCGAAACAGCGTTAAGCGGGGTCTTACACACATATATTCATCGACTTGTAAATATCTAGATTTTCTGTAAAATTAATCTTAAAAACAAAGTACAATTTTTTTATATACGAGTAACTAACGCAAATATTAATTCAAATTATTTTATGTTTTTTCCCCACACAAAACGTATAAACAGAGATATATATGTTATAAAAACACAATGTTATAAAAAATTATTGTATCTGAAATACATAGTCAAAAAATTTTGACACTACTAGCACAATGGAGATGAGATGAAGTAAACACTACTAGCACATGAAGACGAGATGAGATGAAAAAATATCTATCTAAATATATGATGCAAGTTGTTTGGAAACATTGCCTTGATCCCATGCTACCTAACTACAATCTGAAAAATAATTAACATTATTATACAAAATATTTTTTAATAATCCACGAGAAATATTTGTGCCAGTTAAGGGTACAAATGAATACATATAAACACTAAATAGAAATATGTATTACAAGATATTGATATATTTATGTCATAATATACTGGTATGTGTTATTTAAAATAATGATTGACCTTTTTTCCCTTCAGTGCTTCTTATAATGTGCCACCATTTAATGAACAGTATTATCAGTGGTTCTCAGCCTTTTTTTTTTTTTTTTTTTTTGCTTTATGCACCCCTTTCACCATTGCTAGAAGAACAACTCCCCTTTCTAAAACTCAAAAAATACATGCAAAGTTAGCCATATATTTGTGTAAAATTATATATAGAAATATTTGCCAATTAGGTGCCATGTGCAGTCAAGATGATGTGACCATGTGAACGTACCATATCATCATGACACCTTATTAAAAATCTGAAAATAGGATGATCAGTGGAGTTGAAAAGCTTTGTGCATTCCATCATAGAAGATCCTGTCACCTTATTTTTATTTCTTAATCTAATCCCTAATAAAAGGAGAAGAGATTTAATAGTGGTCTATTACTTTTAAAACAGGTTCAAGACATGAAAGAATCATCATCAGTGTTATTAATCAATATATCAATTACCTTGCAATATGTAAATTTTAGGTATTTGTGAATTTAGATCACTTAGTTGTTTTAATTGTTTCAAAAATTGCAGCAATGTTGGTATGCAGAGTAAGGGAATCAAGACTGTGATCTGATGACAATGAGATTAATATTTAAATGTGAATTGGATAGTTACTATTTATTATATTATCAAAGAACTATTAAACCAGGCAAAATTGCTAAGAGAGGTATTGAATGTTTCAACAATATTTACTAGACAATTTGGATTTGATAATGAATGTATCTGAAAGTGTGCCCAAGTCAAAACTTTGACACTTGATGCTAAATGTAAAATTATGCTTGTTAAAATATTTGTAATTAAGCACACAAGTCAGGTTAAATTTTTTAAATAGGATAAAGCATGCAAAGGTTATCTGTGTAAGAAGAGAGAGGTTTTTGTGGAGAAATTTTGAAGGAAAACTAACTATGAGTGTGTATTAAAAAGTATGCATGCAATTTTCATTTAATTTATATTTATTCATATTTTTATATAAAAAATTCTGATATATACTAAATTATTGTAAATTAATTTACTCAAAAAATATAGTAAATGTACAGAAAATAAAGATTTGCACATCCTGAAAATGAAAAAAAATATTAATATATATATATGTATT
>KK112514.1:0-50503 GCA_000611955.2 Stegodyphus mimosarum | reverse complement strand
TATAAAAATTATCTAAATATATAATGATCTTAACATTTAATTATAAACATACATTGAAATTCTGTTGACAAATATATTTATAAAGTTATTTAAGCAAGAACTGTTCATACTGAAAAACAATCTATAAAACGGTATAAAGCACAGTCTATGAGATGCATACTTTAAGAAAGTAGAATTTTTAGACAAACATAAACAAAATTGGATAAGTTTTAAAAGAATTATTTCTTTAGATTTATAATATCAGTTTACACGTTTTAAATAACATCAAAAAACCTCCTTTTTTTTTTAAATCCCCTTTAAAAATATTCATAGAAAGTACATAAAAATCAGAAATCTGCAGCAATATTTAATATATTTCATTACAATAAAAGGGGCTCTAATTTGAAATGAACTGAACAGAGCATTAACTCTCAAGTGACTATGACTTTTTATTTAAAAGATGCCTTAGAAACTGAAAATCATCTCACATTTGAGAAAGTATTTCGGAAAGAAGCTCTCTAAATAGAACAGAAATAATGCATGATTTTAATATTAATAATACAATAAACTTCGATTTTACTTTTTGTAATAACTAAATAAAATCGAATTACCTTAAAATTTCTTTCTAACATAATTAGCAAAAACGTGTGAAAACACTTCATTCAAATTAAAACTGTTCTGGGAAAAGTATAACATTTAATTGCATTCAAAATGAAATGTTGTTTAAAAATGTATTCTTTCACATGCTTAGGACTCTGAAATATTGTAGAAAAAGAAAACATATACATTTATACTTATATTTATGATATAATTACAAAATGTTTACCAACGATTTTGTCAAAACCTATTGATCTTAACGCCAAGTCACTGAATGTTTTAATTACCAAGAGGGGTGTGTCACTGCTTCAAGGAAGTGTATGGAAGAAACCAGTTCAGAGTTCTCTATTTCCTACCATCACCGGTTGAGAGCTCGTGATATATATAATTTTTTCACTTCCCAGACAGAAATATCATAGTTCACTATTTTTGCTTATGACTAGATTTTACTATTTAAATTATGGCAAAACACTTTAGGGAAAAAAAGGCATCATGGAGGGCTTAAATGAAATTGGCTTGTATTCATTTAAAAAAAAGAAATTGAGAAAAGCCATAACTGTTATGTAGCCAGCCTATTCACTGGAATTTGAACTAAAGTCAAATTACGAGTGTTCAGCAATTATACAGCTAATTGCTGGTGGGCTTGTATTTTTGCTTAAAAAGCACAGACAACTTATTTTGGGCTCATTAATTCAATGTTACTTTTCTCCATTTTGGCTAAACTGGGTTTTTAGCAGATACAGTTTGTTTCAGAAGAGTTTTATTATATTTTTTATTTGTAATGATGACACATAAAGTAATATTGAGCAAAACCTATTTCATATTTCAGAAAGTTTTTGGATAATGACAAAAATTACAAATAAAACCTAGTCTGATTGATAAAATGTTATACAGAAATTTAATATTATAATTAAAGTTTGATGCTAAATTTGCCAATGATGAGAAAATGTAATTAAAACACAAAGACATAATGTTTTGCTTGGAAAATTTAATGCCAAGTTAGTGACATCGAGGAAAATTACAGTCAGCTCTAAAAGTCAATTCTTAAAACTTAATATTCTGTCTGCAGAGGACTTAAAATAAAAAATTAGCATTTAAAAAAATTAATGTTTTTAGTATGACTGACTAACAATATTTTATTATAAAATGAATGACATTTATTTTTGTCTACTTTAGAATTTTTATTTACTTAAAAGCTAATTTTGGTGTCTCTAGTTTATAAAGATTTAAGAATATACAGTGATAATGGATAATGCAATTTGATTACATGTTTAACTTTTTATCATGCATTTTATGCTTACAAAATTAAAAATCTCAAATGAAGTTAGATTAATTTCTAAAAGAAAGTAAGCAAATGACTGCAGACTTTGAAAACATCACATAACAATAATTATTTACTTAGCATGCTTCATAAGGCAGCATTTTTTGCCTTCTGATTAAAATCAAAATTTGGAAAAAAAAATTATACCATTTTTGCATCTATTAATATACAAAATTTATGAATGTAAAATTTAAAGTTTATGTATATGTATAGTTTTCTTTTATTCTCACTGTTAAATTATAAAGACAGTTATTCTATCCATGTTAAGGATTTATATATTCCTACAAGGTACAAAAAGCAACAACGACAACAAGAAAAGGTTAAAATTAATCAACTTCATAATTTTCATTTTACCTCAAGTATATCAGAACTAAAACTTTAAACTGTTTAAATGAAATTAAATATTCTGAAAAACATATAGCAAGATGACATTTTTCAAAAATAAAGTAACCCTTGTCGAGTATGGATTTGGGGAACATAATTTTGCACACATATTATCTTAATTGGTTTCATTTAATATGCTTAACACTAGAATTTCATTGATATGTTGCAGAGTGGTGGTCGCATTTTATTTGTTATGAGAGACAACTGTGTAAATACAGAGATTTTGGAAGCAATTTAACATTCACCATTGCATAGAAAGGATGTTACACTTCAGGTATCGAAACTAGATTCAGAAATGTATGTGTATACTACACATACATAGAAATGTATGGGTATACTACACATACATAAGTGCATATATACATGCATATATTTCTGAACATGGTCCCAATAACAGAAGAAACCATGATGATTAAACTCAAATTGGAATAAATGAATTCATCAACACTGAATGCTTGCTCATATGAACTCTAGCTAGAAATAGGTAACAGTCTTAATGGATAACCATCAATGGAAAATGAAGCCTAAGAAATAGTAAAAATTGCAAAGCAAGTGGCAGCAGAGGAGATTCAGATACGGAAGGAGAATTCAAAGAATTAATCCATAATGGCAGGTGAAAAATAATGAATAAAGAATTAGATGATTTTATAATACTAGTCAGCACAAAAGGCAGCAATAGTGAAGAGAAAATTCCTTTAACATTCAAGTAGTTAAGAATTGTTTGAAAAAGCACAGAAACTGCCTGATTTCGCAGCAGCAATTAACCCAAATGAAAAAAAAAAAAAAAAGAGAGAAAAAGAGCATTGAAAAAACTCTACATTTTTTGCTGCAAAATTTTTGGGTAATTGTATCAGTCATTGTCTCCAACAAAAATCACCAGCTTTTTAAAAAAAACATTATATCATGTACCTACTTATTACGCAGCAATGAAAATCCCATTCTTTTCGATCACCTTCCCTCCAAACAATATTCACGAGGCAACACACTATGTAGCCAAAATGTATTTATGCAGCAAATCAGATATGTGTACACTTGCAGCCCTCAAAATTTGATGGCCAGTTTTCTGATTAGTGTTAGTTTTTGTATCGGGTATACTTTTTTTTCTTTTAACAAATCATAGAAGCGCTGTGGATTTTGCCGGTTGATGAAAAAGAAGGTGTTATATTTCTTCAGAAATATCGTATTTTGCCCAATTACAGAGAATGCAAAAATTTATACTCCACAAAGCTGGGCTTCTTGAATGATAATATTTTATGGAAATGCAATGTGAAGAATGGGAAACAAATCATTAGAATGTCAAATGCTGAATTTGTACTGATGTTTTGTAAATCTGATGTTTTCAAGAGCGAAAACAGATTGATGTTTACATAGGGAGAAGCACAGCATATGTTATGCCAAGTTTGTGCACAATGACAAATTTGTAATTTTCTGATGGCTTTTCAAGCGAAAACAGGTCACTGTGTACATCGGAACAGCAGCACAAATGTTTTATTACAGAAGTTTCATGCTTTTTTAATTTTATTGACCAACTGCTCTTATATGGAATTCTTAGTGCATTTTGAAAATGGTTGTTGTCTTCTGCATATTAGTTTGGCAAAATATTAGTTCCCAATTTTTTGGGGAAAGGGGGGCAAAAAATCAGAAAGTACCAAAAATCCTTTCAATTAACATTTGTTTCATTTTCCCCTTTCAATTTTTACAATATTTAGCTTTGCTTAAATTATACATGCTTTCTTAATATTTGAACTATACTTAATACACCACAGAAAGTTAACTTCATGGAATGCAGTTTTGCAATGCAAGCAGTGTATGAATGACATAACCTCTACATTTGGTAAAGGTTTATTATATGTCATGATATGAATGATTTGGAACTTGGCGGTGATGTAATAGATGGCTAGAAGAAACTTGGCAAGGCAGACATGGACGGATTCAAGATAATTTTGTTATTGAGGAAAGCAATTCTGGATTCGCAATATTTGTTTCATATACAGATGGGCGTCTTATGTGCCCTATATTTTTTTTAGCTCAGCACATATTCAGTGAACAAAGAAGGTAGCCATAAAGCAGCTTGCCAGGAAGAAAACGCAAGCAAAAAGTGTAGCAGTAATTCAAAGGAAGAAGGGAAGAAGTCTTTTGGTTCACAATTATTTAGTGATTGGACAAGAACTATCTGCATTAAGCATTAGGTAGGATTGCATGATTAATTTGAATGACGCAGTTTGGACTTATAGCATTATTTTTAAAATAGAGAGAGGAAGTCCCCAAATTAAATAAAAAATAAAAGAGGTTATAGCCAATTAAAATTAGAAGGTTTTTTTTTTTTCCTTTTAGTTAGTTTGTTATTTTTTTTTATCTTACACATTCCACTCCTTCAAAGAGAAAAAGGCAGAGTGATAAAGAAGCCTTTTTGAGAGAAAAAGCATTAGAACAGCAAAATATGAGAGATATAATTTTGAAAATACAAAACATAAAATAAACTTCTGAACAATTAAAAAATTGAAATTGAATTAAAAAATTTTGAATTCATTAATAATTTTAAGCACTACATTCTTTTAAACAATTGTACACTTTTAGAGTCCTATTAAGATTTGAGTCTAATCTGTAAAAGTTTTTGTTTCTGGAATATTCACATCACAATTTTGATAGTTCAGGGAAGGATTTCCAAAAATTTTTGCACACAATATCACAATTATAAAACTTTTATATACCCATTAATTATTATGAATAATTATAAATCTTTAAAATTTTACACCGTACTAATTTTCACATTTATAAGTAATATTTTATCAGTTGTAATAGCATTACTGAACTTATGATTTTTACTTTTATTATTAAATTTTACAATTTTCTTATTTTACACAAACTGGAAGACTCCACAGCTTTCTCCTAGTACACACATATCAAGCTATTTGGGCATATCCACTTTAACGAACTCATGTATTAAATTTTCATGAGTGGTTAAGGGTTACTTGGCAGTTACCTTAGAAAGTTCTCCGTTCCTTATATAAGGTAACTGGCCTTTTGTGAACTGCACAACATTTCATTATATTAAAAAAATCACACTCCATTATATGAAAAATTAAAAATCCTATATAAAATATTAAATAAAGTAGGAGCTTTCAAAGTTTTTATTGTATGAGGATAAAAGGAACAATTATGCAGAGGTAAAAACAGGCTTCTGTTTCTAAACCAGTACTCCCACAACATACTTTATATTTAACATACAATCATTGATAATTATAACATTCATTTACCATAAATCCAAACAAATTTTAATATAATTTATTCTTAATTAAATTCTCACATATATTTTATTATGATTAATCAATTTCTTAAATCTTTGGTATTTCTATATTAATTTTAACAATATTCTCTCATTTAATAATTATTTCATATATATATCATTTTCAAAATAATTAGAAAATGCTTAAAATTCAAATTTTTAAACAATAATCCTATTTGCAAAATAATTCCAAAATTCTTAATATTAATTCAAAATTTTTTACAAAACTTATCTTTCTAACTACACAGTAAAATGTCTTC
This sequence comes from Stegodyphus mimosarum, assembly GCA_000611955.2. Classification (NCBI taxonomy): domain Eukaryota; kingdom Metazoa; phylum Arthropoda; class Arachnida; order Araneae; family Eresidae; genus Stegodyphus; species Stegodyphus mimosarum. The sequence goes on along the minus strand of KK112514.1, from coordinate 44,676 downwards.
GAATGCCAGAAATTGTACTGGGTTCCTGCTATGCATTAAAACATCATAATATTGGGTTGGCAACTAAGTAATTGCGGATTTCACTCATAGATGGCTTCAGTTGAATTTTTAGGTTTGCAAACATAGTATAAATGTAAACCACATTTTGTTATTTGATAGTTGGCAATTCAGCTGTGAATCAGTTAAAAAAGTTTTTTGATCGGTTGCATAGCGTTTTTGGCGTTCGTTGAAAAATGGAAAATCAAAAGGAACATTTTCGTCATATTTTGCTATTTTATTTCCACAAAGGTAAAAACGCATCGCAAGCTCATAAAAAGTTATGTGCTGTTTATGGTGACGAAGCCTTAAAAGAACGGCAGTGTCAAAATTGGTTTGCCAAATTTCGTTCTGGTGATTTTTCACTCAAAGATGAAAAACGCTCTGGTCCTCCAGTTGAAGTTGATGACAACCTAATCAAAGCAACAATGGATTCGGATCATCACAGTACAACACGTGAGATTACAGAGAAGCTTCATGTATCACATACATGCATTGAAAATCACTTAAAACAACTTGGCTATGTTCAAAAACTCGATACATGGGTTCCTCACGAACTGAAAGAAACGCATTTAACGTAGCGCATTAACTGCGATTTGCTGGCCAGGTGAACCAACTCAAACAACATCAAAAGCTGATATTCATCAAAAGAAGGTTTTGTTATCAGTTTGGTGGGATTACAAAGGAATTGTCTACTTTGAACTCTTACCACCCAACCGAACGATCAATTCTGATGTCTACATTGAACAACTAACGAAATTAAACAATGCAGTTGAAGAAAAGCGGCCTGAATTGACAAATCGAAAAGGTGTTGTATTCCATCATGACAATGCAAGGCCACACACATCTTTGGTCACTCGGCAAAAATTATTGGAGCTTGGCTGAGATGTTTTGCCACATCCACCATATAGTCCTGACCTTGCACCATCTGATTACTTTTCCTTTCGATCTTTACAAAACTCCTTGAATGGTAAAAATTTCAATAATGATGATGATGTCAAATCATACCTGATTCAGTTTTTTGCTAATAAAAACCAGAAGTTTTATGAACGTGGGATTACGATGCTGCCTGAAAGATGGCAAAAGGTCATTGATCAAAATGGGCAATACATTATAGAATAAAGTTACTTAGTTTCATGAAAAAATTGTCTTTGATTTTCTTAAAAAAATCCACAATTACTTAGTTGCCAACCCAATATAATAAACATCATATATAATTTTTTTGAACACAGAAAAGTATAGCAATAAAAAATAATTAAATGTTCTTTTATGATATTTTTGTTAAATAATGAAATGTATGTGGGATTATTCATTTTCCCCTTTTACTAAGATGAAATTCAAGTACAGTTGGTGAATTGACGAAGTTATTCAAATGCAACTGATGATATTCAGGTTCAACTGCTGATTTTCAGTTGATCCAAGGTGATATTCAAGTACAGTTGGTGATGAGTATTTCACTGATATGTTAGGTTATTCAATTATGGCAAAGCACATGAGGGCTACCTGCCTAAGGGGAGGGATGCCTTCGTGGAGAACTTTCTAAGGGAAACTGGCTCATATACACGTTACGCATGGGGAAAACGCCCATGCAGCCAGCCCGTTTGCAGGATTCGAACCTCGGACCGAACTACCAGTGTTCAGCGTCTTTACCGCTCGGCTGCTGGTGGGCTATTTCACTGATAGACTTTATCAGTAAAATATTCATCATTAGTTGTAAATACAATTATAAGGTCTACTGGAAAATTCTCTCCATTTGGGAAGAAAGAAAATAATACATTTTTCATATCTTTATTGTACTATATAATAATTTCTATCATTCATTACTAATGACTTCTTGCTGGCATGATAGTAATTTGTAAATACTATTTTTGAAAAATGTCTTGTCCTTAGAGGCAAACAATTCAAGTAGTGCTTGGCTGACATCTGCTTCAGTTTTGAATTTTTTCCCCTTCAAAAAATTTTGCAAGGCGAGAAGTAATAATCAGAGGGTGTTAAGTCTAAGGAGTATGATAGATGTGGCAGAATTTATCAACCTAGCTCTGGAATTTTCTGACATGTCACTATGATGATGAGATATGACGCTCTTTTTTTTTTTTTAATATTGCCAGGCTCTGTTCTTTGACTGATTTGTTTAAATCATCTATTTGCTGACCATACCTCTCTTAATTAAGCTTTTATACGATGTCAAATAAAGTCATATTATACTGGTCCTCAGATATCCCACCATATACACAATATTCTCTTATTCAGGCTAAGCTCGGTTTAGAATTGGACAGGGCAGGTTTTCGTGATCATAATATGGTCTTTTCCTAATTATGTTTTTGTTAGGAAATTGCCAGATCCAAGAAGGTTTCGTTTTTATTCTGAGCAAGTAAAGGTTTGCATATGACAACTCGAATATTACAACTCATGAGGCACTCATCTGGAATATTTATAGACTAATCTAAGCTTCCGAATACTGTCTGGAATGGTTTGTTGAGCTGAGTTAAGCCTTTCTGCAGTCTCCGATGTTATCAGAAAAGGATCTTGTTCTATCATGATTTTGACAATATTGTCATCGATCAAAGATGGCCATCTAAAGTGTGGCTTATCATTAAGGTCAAATTTTTCAAATCATCTCTTGCATGTTCACTCCAAAACTGTATCTCCACCAACAACTTTCATTAAATTTTGACTTGCTTCTATAGCATTTTTCCTTGTTAGTTCATACAAAATTCAGTGTCATAAATGAACTTTATTAGCAGTCATGTTTACATGATTGCATCTTTTTTAATGATGATATGAGGAACTTTTGTTTCAGTTAATTTAGCAGATGTATATAAATGCAATGATAAAGAAAGGCAACCATATATGTCTCAAATGAACACATATATGCATGTTGAAATGTTATCGGATAGAATTTTCTGGCACGCCTTACATAAAGATCAGTCTTTCCTTTTAAAAATGATACAGTTCATAATTTTTATAGTTTCAACTTATATTATTCTAAATATTTCTGATTTTCATTTTATTAGATATGCTAATGGATACACATTTGCATGACAGACCAAAGTATATTATATTTAATAAATTAATGTTTTTAAAATTTTTTATAAGCTAAGTTTTGATGTATAAAATAAGCATTAATCAATGTATTTGATTTTGTATAATAATAAGCAGTAATTTTTCAAATGAAATTCCTAAAATTAGTGAGTTAAAATGCAATTTTAGATGCTAAATTAATGCACACTTTTTTAAAGTTTTCATTTTTTGAGAAATTATTTGAAATGATTTGCATTCTGTTTTCTGAGCATTACATCGTATGTTTAACAGCAAAATAATTAACACTTCATCACTCCTGCATCAAACAAAAATGCTCAGATTACATATATAAAGAGATATCTTTTATAATAATATTCCTGTGTATAAAATTTTAAAAATTCTACAAATTATGACAGGTTTTATACAAACCAATCTGTGTGCATTTTAAACAATTTATTTTAAATCTTATTGGATGAAGAGAAGCAGTAAAAGGATGAATCACATATTTCTCAATAAAGCTGAGGACAGTTACACTCCATTCACTGTTATCAAATACAATTATCTTACTACTGCAATCAGTAATTCGATTTAAATGGTTAATATATATGTTAACCATTTAAATCTAATTAATGAACTAATATATATATATATATATGCAATATATATATTCAATATGATACTATAAGCAAAACTTAATACTGAAATTTCATTGTAAATCTCATTCATCCTTTTACCAAGCCATAGTAATTCAATTTTAGTTATTTGACATTTTCATCTAGTTTCTACTCATTGAGTATTTAAAATAACAATTTTATATATTATAGCATATCTGCTAAACATTTAATATCATTTATTATTTTTTTACTATACATTAATGGCTCAACAATATTCACATCAGTAATAACGGTTCTAAAACTATTAGTTCCATTATAGTTCACATGCTTTGAACATAACTTAAAGATAAAAGATTTAAAATGCAAATCAGATAAAATATCATAATATTTATCCATATCAGTTTCTTTAATTTTATTTAATTCTTCACTTTTAAAATTAATCATACATTCTGCTTTTTCTTCAAATGCCATGACCCTAAGACTTCTAGAAAAATCAGCAAGCATTAAAGGTAAGAACAACTGCCAGCTGAAGGCACTATATATTTTATTGCATTTATCACATTTATAAAAGCCATTATTTAAAATGGTAACTTTTTTATTACAATCTGCTAATGGGCATGCTGGATATAGGCATTTTTCTTTTCGTACTTGAATTACAGTTGCCTTAGTTGTATAATAGATTGGTTTATCTATTTTAATTATATCAGCAAATGTCTTCCAAGGTACAAATTCAAAAAAAGAAATTTGTTGAAATTTAATAGAATCATTCAAATTTTTAATCCACAGTTTGAAATTTTGGGCTTCTTTTATAGCTGGATCAATAAAAAACATACTACATGGCGAAACATTTAATGAGAGACCACCATAATCCTTAACTTTTGCATTTTTAATTGCAATTACAAAGTTAACAATTCTTTTGAAATTTTCAGCTTCTGCACCCCATAAAGTAACAGTAATAACACTACCGCTCATATCAACCAATTGAATACAGCGCTTAGAAATTTCTTTGCCATTTCTCATTGATATAATTTCAACATCTGATTCTTTAACACATATCCCAATAACATCCACAAATGAATCTTTAGGACATGATGCAATTTGTTTTATATGAGTAAAATTAAAACTCAGCATGGGTATAGTTAAATCCTCAGTCATCACTTGTTCTATTCTGCTGTTCTTTGAAAGTACAATTTCATATTCATGATTAACACATGAGATTTTACTAGCTATTTTTATACTGCCACTACTTATGTAATATATATTATTAATTTCTAAAAGTGATTGAAGTTCCTCAGCATAATCATCAAATCCAACTGCACGAATGTCACCAGTTTCATCTAACAGTACAAATGAAATAAATTTTCCATTTCCTTGTTGATTATCAAAATTAATAAGCGTTCTTTTATAAACAACTCTAGCTTTTATTGTCCACTTACTATGATATGGTGTAAGACTTAAAATAGGAATAATAAGTTTATCATCTTGTACTTTATTACTACTGGAGTCTTTTTTATAAGATAAGTTTTGTAGAGTACTTTTGTTACCTAATATACCTCCTTCACTGCTTAAACTATTCTTGAAAAAATTACTGGCTGATGAAGCACTTTTGTTAAGTATCTCACATGAAGCAAAGCTTGAACAATGAACTAACAATTTATCATCTAGTTTTATGGTTTCTTCTGATTTATGACCTGAAACTACTGAATGACTACTGAAATTCTGTTTATAAGCCAGATTTTCTAATGCACTTTTAGTGGGTAATTTTCCTCTCTTACTATTGTCTGAATTATTTTTGTCCAGTTTAGTAAGTAATGATGCAGTTTTAGTAAAAGATAAGTTTCGAGATGAGCTCTGACAAAGAAATATATTTATCTCACTGTTGTTTGAGCTGTTTACAAATGATTCAGATGATGATGATGTAGATGGCTGTGGGAAATTCTTGTCAGTGTTTAGAAATGAAGCCTCCTGTTTTACTTCAGTGTTTGGCATAAGGATTTCAATGTCTAAACAGATTATAATTTTCAAACAACTGTTTGCATCCCACAACTGCTTAAATGCATAGTTATTCAATTTAATGGTCGAATGTTTTTTAAGTGCATTTGTCTCAATCAGGTAATTCAAATTAAAGGACAATACTGCAGAAGAAAAGCGAATCACACCATCATATAAAAGCAATAGAAAGCGATCTTTTCCCTCATTACATACTTTTTTATAATCCAATATTTGCAAAACTGCACTTTTAATTTTGGTACCATTAAGAATCTTAGTGAGAGCACCACAAGTCAAATTGTGCATAGTGAAGCGAAATAGTTGTTAACATTTGTTTCAAATGTAAGGATATTATTTTCCAACAGGATTCATATTCAATTATTAATGAATAATTGAAAACCCATCCACGCGAAAAACACAAAAAACATAATAACAGGCAGAGTAATAGGAATTAAAAATAAGTAATACATAAGCGTTGTCATTATAATTATGTCGAAAGTATAATGGAATGGATTGTGCTTTAATTTTTTAATAAAATTGGTAAGAAAGAAACATGCATATACATATTTAGAAAAACCAAACGAAGGTGAGAAACTTATCAAAACAAAATCACAATCATGTGACCATATCTGTGTATGTAAATAAAGAAGATACGAATAGACAGAATGTAGAAAGTTAAGCAGAGTAAACCCAGTTCTCTAGCAAAGGAGCCTTTTACATGCAGAGGGGGAGTGGCTTTCTTTGCCCGTTTTTACGTCACCAGAATGCCAGTATTGTATATGTCTGCTAACTCCTATGTATACTTGTATAGTTTGCTTTAAATTACCACAGTTTACTTCTGACATTGTGACCATATTAGCTGCACGTCACTTACTCTAGGCAAAGAACCTCAGAGGTTCTTTGCTCTAGGGTAGCTGATTTTTTGCTTTATTTGATGACGGCAAAGCACGCAAGGACTTAGCTGCCTTTAGACGTGGCTTTACAGCTATTACCTTGCTGCCACTAGACTCATCTACGCGCTGGATACAGGATTGTATAAGCCCTGTAGTTTAATTCTACTACTTGTGAATATCTGACAGACAGACAAGCTACCGTTTCAGTTACCGCCCAAGCAGAGGCGTAGTATGTTAGCGTCAAGTTGACACATTGTAAATAATTTAAAGAGTTTATTAAAGAGTAGTTTTAACCCTTCTACTGTGCAATCAATATTTCTCCAAATTCTACACAACAGGTAGACAGTAAAACGTTACAACTTAAAGGTATGAATCACACTTTAGCACGAAGTAGCCTTTAGTTAGACTCGCACTGTAGAATTAAAATAGTCACTTACATTAAAACACTATAACTGCAGTGATTATTCACAAAAGAGAATCAGTTGCAACGGAAACAAAATTTATTATCACGGAAGACGCTGCTACTGCTGTTACATCTTTCTCGAACTTGAATATCTACAGCTGTTGCCATACACAAATTACTAACCTATACTCACAAAATCTAAGTGAGGCTTGCTCGTGAGCCAGGAAATATAAAATACAAAATAATAAACATTAAAATAAGTAATGAATTCTTAACAATAGTCTCGTGGGAAAGGAAAACTGTGTCATCAAAATGAAGAGAACTTTTAGCCACCGGAGGTCCATTACTTGTCGAACTTCAAGTCGCTGAACACTGGTAGTTTGATCTAGATTTGATTTCAAGGCGAATGTTCATGCTGTATGGGCGCTTTCGGGTTTTCCACGTGAGGAACATGGATACGAGCCAGTTGCTCTCAGAAAGAATTCAGAATCTCTTCCCTACAGCAATCACTGCTAAGCCAAAGCTTGTGTACAACTACGCACAAAGATTTCCCAGACTCTAACTAACTTTTCCTACTAGAACATCGATATTTAAACTTTTTCTCCCACTGGTAGAATTTGCATTCCTTACGCGCGCTACCAAATTTAAATATTCTGGCACTGACAATTAGGGGAATGAAAATTTATAGGAAAGTAACTTAAAATTAATTTTAACTGTTTATTTAAAATAAATATAAATCCCTACATTTGTGCATGCCAGAATTTAACAGACTTGAATAAAGGTCCTTAAAGGCCTGTTACAAACTGATAAATTCTGCAACTAACAAGACCTGAGCCCCGTTTATATTCAAATACAAAAATTTTGAATTATAACAGCAGGATCGTTACACGTCATAGTTCAGTTGCACTTTTCTTCATCTTCTTTCAATTGGGCTTCAGTGATCTCCTTCCAGTCATCTGGAAGGAACACTTATGAATACGTGATTCTAACAATAAAATAACACTATAACTTCACACTACAATCTTTTATTAAGTTTCTAACCTTTTTGCATTTATGGTAGGTTTTTCAGCTTTTCCGCACATTACAGTGTTTCATGTATTCACAGTTATTAAATTACATTCATGCTTAAATTTTAAACTTTAATCCCCTTTTGGCTCTCCACAATGTGTGGGAGGAAAACGCAAATGTAAAGTATTATAGTCGACAAATCTCCATCTAAACGCACATCGACTTGTTAGTACAAAACAACCTTCTTAGACGCACCCTAAATTCATTTCTAAGTTCTCCACGAGCTAATAAACATGAAAATTAACTAGAGTGTCGGTGGAGAGCCCTGCAAAACACATACATAACAAATATTTTCTGAATTCATCTTAAACGCATGCAAGCTTTCGCTCAAAATCGCATAACTTGATTTAACTAAAATTTCTTTTGAGCGAACTCAATTGACTACATTAAATTTTAAATGCATTAACTTTTACATTTTGAATTTTTAGCACTAAATACATATTATATATGCTCTTTTGAGCTTTAAACTTTCATTAAAAGTATCCTTTACTTTAACGCAACAGATATTTCAACATTTTACAAACAAATACTTTTAAGACAATAGAGAATAAAATGAAAATTTTACTTGAATGAGTCCTTTTCTTCGCCAAAGTGCGAATTTAACATAAATTTTCATTAACAAGTACTAATACGAAGCTGCTTGTATCAGGCCAGATTTTTTGGTGCGTTAACATAAATAGTCTTTCGACAAACAAAACCGAACTACTAGTTCTTTACATTAACATAACATTTCTATAATACACTATAATTTGTGCTTTCGCGAAATAAAGCTGAAATAACTTTAGTCCTCAATCGAGGCAATAGCTTTTATCATGTAACTTCGTGTTCGAAACATTTTCGTGCAACTTTACATAACAGAAAAGATTTATAGAAAAATTCACTTATCTCTGTTTTTTGAAGTTTGGTATTCAGCCATTCAGAATTGTGTCCAAGTCAGCTCGTTCATGTAGGAGACTTTCTGTCTCCTGTCCGCTGGTGGGAATTGGCTTTTCCTTTTTTGACCCCTAATGAGTGGTCTTTTAGGATCCACTGACGGCAGAATTTTTTTTCGCTGGATCTTCCACATGTTGAGGGATTCTTTTCTCCGGAATTCTTCTGCTGATCTGAGACTTTGCAGTTTCGTTAGCTCTTTGCTTTTTCACGGATGGTGGAAGATGTGGTGGAGTCAAAATTGCCTCTGGGTAAGCTACCTCTTCTGATTCGGAAGCGTGAAAGAAATCATGTAAGACATCGAAATCTTTACGATCATAATATCTCTTCAATTGATCCGGACTAGCCTTTATTCTTTCTCCCGAATCTGTTTTCAAGTAAATTACAGCCCCAACGATTTGCTGTACAATATACGGCCCTTCAAATTTATGGCTGAATTTTGATGTAGCATTTTCAAGTGCACTAGACAAAGTGAATTTTCTTTTCAACACCTTATCCCCCACTTTAAAATCTGATTCACGGCTTTTCCTGTCGTAATAGAGTATCTGCCGCTCTCTTGCTACATCGGAATTTTTTAAAGCTTCATCAATCAGCCTTTGAATATTTGCCTGTTTAATTTCTGGTTCTCGCTCTTGAACAAAAAAGGTTTGTCTAAAGGAGTCAACATCTTCCCACCCAGAAATAATTCAGCGGGCCTTTTACCCTCTGTACCATGCTTGGCAGTTCTTAAAGCATGGGCTACTCCATCAACGCAGCCATCCCAGCGTTTATGAAAATTTTTTAACGTAACTTCTAATTATTTTAACAATGTTTTTACTAACTTTTTTCCGCGATGTTTGCTTGTGGTCTGTACGGGACCATTTTCATATGCCGTATGTAAAGCCCTTTACACTGGTTCTCAAAAATTTAACTAACGAATTGCTTACCATTATCGCTTATTACTTTTAACGGTGCACCGTATTTTAAAATATATTTATCTAAGAACGCATCTGCTACTATTTTAGTCGACGCTCGCTTTAAGAGAATTGTTTCTGCCCACTTAGAAAAATGATGTGCAATCACCAAAAGATATTGGTTTTTATTTAACTCACTTTGAGGAAAAGGGCCAAGAAAGTCTATTCCAAGAATTTCATTTTTAAAAGTCGCTCGAATACTATTTAGATACCCGGCCGGGCTATAATTAACGTCGTTAATAAAGTGACGTAACTTACAGGACCTGGCATACGCTGTCACTACCTTCTGTAATTGCGGAAAATACACCGCCTCGCGTACTTTGCGCACCATATTCTTCACCTCTAAACGGCAAGCCGTTGGTGCGTCTTGCAGTTCCTGCAAAATGCTTAGCCGTAGTGTGGCTGGGATGGCTGGTTTCAGCTCGTGGTTTTCATTAGTTGATTTAGTATAGAACAACAGATTATCTATGATCTCATAATTTCGGGCCCTATTTCTAATTGCAGCGAGATCTGCATGGATCCTTTAAATAAGGATAGATATTGTCGAATTCTGGATCCTTCGGCAATTCAGCTATAATTGTTTCCCGGGAATCTAAAACTTTAGAAATTAACATAACACATTTTATTTGATCCTCATTTTCGTCCAGTTTAATTCTTGACAAGCGTCGGCCACTGTATTTTCCTTGCCGGGAGTGTGCTTAATTATTGAGTTGTATTCTTGTAACTTTAATGCCCATTTAATTAATCTAAGAATTAAATTCTTTCCAGAATGTAATGTACCTACGGTAGCATGATCAGAGTAGATTGTAACTGGGGCTTTTCCAAAGTAGACCCTAAACTTCTGAACTGCTATTAACACGGCTAACGTTTCCCTTTCTGTCACTGTGTAGTTCCTCTGTGTCTGACCTAAGGTTTTGCTAAAAATGCCAAGGGATGCCCTTTTTGAGTTAAACGTGCACCCACAGCGTAATCTGAAGCATCCGTCGCGAACTCCAAGTTCTCGTCCCCTTCCGGGAATTTTAACACTAAGACATTAAAAAATGTATAAGTGCCCGATTTTGTAATAAACGCTGTTTTATTCACGTCTTCTGGTTCCATGGCTATTTAAAAGTATCCTTAAGTAAGATCAAGAGTGGTCATATATTTTGTAGACCTGATTTTCCGTATTATTTCCTCTGTTACCGGTAAAGTGTATATAGGGAATTTAGTCATGCTATTAAGTTTTCGATAATCGATCGCAAAACGATAAGCTTTTGGATCCGAAGAGGGCAAGTTATTTCTCTTTCTGCATAGCACAACTGGGCTAGCATATTCACTATTGATGGGAATAATTATTTTATCCCTTAACATTTGTTTTATGTGGTGTTCTATTATTGCTTCTTTTTCCTTATCATAAGGATAAGGTTTTGCTTTACAAGATTCGCTTGATTTTAGTTCTATCGCATGGGTAACAATTTGTGTATTCACTGACTTCTCAGAAAGTAACGTATTAAATTTACTTATGAGTTTCTCCAGCTGGGCTCTATCATCTTCTTTTAGATGCTGGAGCTCGATTTCAGGAACATTTACCTCTTCCCTCACCTTTGGCACCATATCCAAGAAAATAGAATATTCTGCGAAGTTTATTGTGACGTTTGCCGCCCTGAGGAGCTCTGTACCTAAAAATTATATTGTTTTGCAAATTTTTAACAAAAAAAATCGAACTTTCAAAACTTCGTTTTTTACCTGAACGTTAAAGCGATAGCTTCCCGACACATTCGCAAACTTTCCCTTGTGCGGCAATGATTTCTGTGCTATAACTTTTAAACTATCTTATTCTTCGGAGGGCACTGGAAATTTCTATAGTTAAGTTTTTGGTGTTCACGAGTGCTTCTGCGGGTACGTCGTTTAAAATATCTTGGACTACCGGTAGTTGGGAATTCTTAACTACCACGGTATTTACATACAACTTACAGGCATTTTGCGATGCACAGGGGGTCTGAACCCTCAATTTCTCAGACCCCTCTATTCGTTTAAATTCTTCTTACCTCCTGATACTTGCCGGGTGCGCTGGCGGTCTTTGGCTTGACCGTTTGCTTTCTTGCTTGTTGACGGCGTAGTTAGAAAGCGTTTTCCTCCGTTGTATTTGTTTCTTTCTGCGGCCGGCTGTCGAGAGAGTTGCTGATAATAATCCTGGGTATGAAATCTCGAATTTTCCGCTATCCGCCGATTCTGAAACTTTACGGCTAATTCGAATAGCTCTTGCAACGTTCGTGGGTTGCTCAGCTCCACGAAATCTTGTACTAATCGGGTAATAATCTTGGTAATATAAATTCAGTTACTTCGTTATCGGGCTTCTTTCCATGTAGAATACATTCACTAGTCTCATTTTACGCAGGATGAACTCGGTAAGGTGTTCACCTTTCCGTTGATAAAAGCTGTAGAGTTCGGCTTCAAGTTTCGCACGATCTTTTTACAATCGGAAGGTCTTTAGGAGTTCCGCTTTGAAATTTTCGAAATTGTAGGTGAGGCTTCCGACTTCCCCGAGTAAGAATTTTCCAATTCCTTTCCACCAAGACTCCGCCTGTCCTCGGAGGGCACTGGAGGCGATAGCTACTTTTTGTCTTTCGGGTACCGGATAGAACTAAAAGTGCGTCTCAAGGGATTCCAGGAATGAAATGACGGAGTTTTTAACCCTCGAACACTACTGCTGGCTTAATTGCTGCTCTCATCGTCTGTATTAAAAAGCCAAACCAAAAATATCCATCCAATGAGCTTGTCACCATCGGCTCTACGACTTCTGTCCCTTGTAAGGATGACTGTCCGTCCTGATTATTTGCAATTGGATATGAGAAGGATGTTCGGGCTCCAGATGTAACGTTCTACTGTCTATCTCTTGTGTAGAATCTGGTGAAATAGTGATTGCACAGAAGGGTTAAAACTACCCTTGATTAAACTCTTTAAAGTATTTACAACTTGACGTCAACTTGATGCGTCAACTTGACGCTAGCATACTACGCCTCTGCTTGGGTGGTGACTGAAACAGTAGAATCAAAACTCAACATTGGAGATATTCACAAGTAGTAGAATTAAACTACAGGGCTCATACAATCCCATATCCTACAGCGCGTAGATGAGTCTAGCGGTAGCAAGGTAACAGCTGTAAAGCCACGTCTAAGTCCCTGCTAAGCCACGTCCCTGCTAAGCCGAAGCTTGCGTACTACCACGCACAAAGATTTCCCAGACTCTTCCTAACTTTCTCTGCTAGAACATCGATATTTAAACTTTTTCTCCCACTGGCAGAGTTTGCATTCCTTATGCGCGCTACCAAATTTAAATATTCTGGCACTGACAATTAGGGAAATGAAGGCTTATAGAAAAGTTACTTAAAATTAAATTTAACTGGTTATTTTAAATAAATATAAGTCCTTACAAAGTACTGAAAGCTAGAAAAGTCGATGATACGTTTTCTTGTGGGCTTTAACATTGCTGGCTTCCGCTTGCGGATTATTTTCTTATTTAAGATGTTTCAAGTAATAAAAGGTTTTAAAAAAATATTTGAAACAAGTTGTGGAGAAAATCGGTGAAAGTTTACCACCAACCATTACAATAGCAGGTTTAAAAGACATTATTTTAAACAAAGCGGAATACAAAAAGGATCCTGAATTTGTTCAAGATTTATTAACAGCTGCTATTGCGGATAGAAAATTGCTAGAGCAAAGACAAACTGAAAAGGATAAACTGGATTATGATCTTCAAAAAGTGAGAATGGAGCAAGAGCTTAAAAAAACGAAAATGGATTACGAACTGAAATTGACGAGAATCCAAGTACACAATCAAGGTGAGTCATTTACATCTATTTCTGTTTCGGATGTAAATACGTAGTTCGAAACGAAAGTTGACTTTACCTAGATTAGAAATAAACAGTTTGGAGATGATATTAAAGATTGGCTTCCTTTCTAGAGTGAGTTTGAGCAGATTCATAAGGATGATGATATGTCCCTGAGGATAAATTCCAGTATTAATTCAAGCTACAGTTTCAGGTTTTCACGCTAGAGAAGTTGTGGAGAGTTTTTCGCCTATCGGTGCTAATTATGAAAAGGCGGTGGAAAATTTAAAATCCCGTTTTGCTAGGGAAGATATTTTAGTCGAAGTATACGTTAGAGAATTATTGAAATTAATTGTAACGTTCAAACTAAGTAAAAGTTTTCATTAATTTCTTTGTACGATAAACTTGAATCTTATTTACGTGCTTCGGAAACATTAAGTGTGACAACTAATAAATGTGCCTTTATATTATATCCAATGGTTGAGTCTTGCTTTCCAGCAGATTTTTTAAAAGCATGGAATCGTAGTAATTCTTTCGATTCTAAAACGGTTGCGAAGGATCGATTAAACAATTTAATGCAGCTTTTGAGATTGGAAGTAGAGTGAGAAGAAAGAATATGCTTAGCTATAACTGGTTTTGGTTTAGGAAAGCACCAAAATAATAATAATAAATCAGTAAAAAAGAAGCATTCTAGTGTAGAATGTTTACGTAACAAGACACCGACAGCTGCTTCCGTTTCCAAGGCTGCAAAATCGTGCCTTTTTTGTGATGGTAAACATTTAAGTTCTGATTGTTTTTCCGCGCAAAAAATGAGTTTATTGGAGAAGCAACAAATTTTAAAGGAAAATCTTTGCTGCTATGCTTGTTTATGTCCAGTCGTACAGTTAAGAGATTTCGAATTTTCTTGAAGTGCTGTGCCATTAATGTGGGATATGCTTGATACAAAAATCAAAGTTATGCAGCCGAAAAAAGAAGAAAAGCCGATGGAGAGTGAAGTTAATCTGTCTAATTTCAAAAGACATACAAACCTAGAGTGTTTCTTCAAACTCTGAAAGCTAACCTTATTTCTGATGGTAAACAGAAGACTGGGAGATTACTTTTAGATTCAGGTTCGCATAAATCTTACATCTTAAAGAATGTAGCCGAAGAGATTGAACTATTTGCCTGTTTGTCAAGAAAGTATGGTGCATTCTCTTTTCGGAGGTAGTTTAACTAATCAGTTGAAGCATAATTACTATAAAATAAGATTGACAAGTTTAAATGAAAAGTTTATCTGCAATGAAGTTCTAGATCAGGCTACAATCTGTGACAATATTCGGCCTGTGTATAAAGGCCCTTAGATTAGAGAACTAGAAGAAAATGACAAAATTTTGACAGATGTTGCAGTTAATTCTGAAACCATTCATATTCTTGTTGGAGCCGACATAATGGGAATGTTGTTAACCGGAAATAGGAAGATTTTATCTTCGGGTCTCGTTGCTGTAGAAACTAGTTTTGGATGGACATAGGTAAGGCGCCAGTAGAAGAAGCTTCTAATGAAAACTTAGTAATGGCGGTGATATTATTGTTTATAAATGAAGCTGAAGTTCAAGTCTATAGAGATTGGATTTAATAGGAATCAATGATCCTGTAGAAAAGAAATCTAAACATGAGGATGATCTTCAAACCAAAGAACATTTTTTAGAAACCGTTACTGTAAATAATGATGGCCGATATGAAATTTGCTTATCTTGGGCTGATGGTAAATTATCTTTACTTGATAATTTTAGTTTTGGGAAAAAGATGTTCGAGTACACCACTTTGAAACTTTTAGCAATGAATTTGTGTCAACAATATGAAAATGTATTTTTAAGTTGTATTGATGAAGGTAGCATAGAAAATGGGCCCACTTCTGAAGTGAACTCATATGGTAATTACTTACCTTATCGCCCTGCCCTAAAGGAGCAGTACCACACTTATTCGTCCAGTGTTTGACGCTTTAGCGAGATTGACAAATCATCCTTCTCTGAACCAATGCTTGCAGTGCGGTCCTAATTTAATCGAATTTATTCCAGACGTCATACTGCGATTCAGGGAGCGGCGATATGGAATCATAACGGACATTAGAAAAGCCTTTCTGCAAATAAGCATTCGAAAACAAGATAGAGACATCCTGCGATTTTTACGGTGGGAAAACATGGAAGGGAAAAAGCTTAGAGGATTTCGACATGCAAGACTTGTTTTTGTTGCAAAATGTATCCCTTTCCTTCTGGCCTCAGTTATTTAGCACCATATTGAAAACAGTGAAGACTTTGAAGTTGCTTTCAAAGAGAGACTGTTGCAAAGTTTCTATGTCGACAATGTCGTTACCAGTGTTGACACTAAACAGCAGTTGGAAAAGTTTGTTTCCGATTCTAGGTTATTGATGTCCAAATTCGGTTTTGACCTAAGGGGATGGGAATATTCTGGTGAGTTCGACGGGATCAACGATAAGAAAGAAACACATGCATTAGGCCTGATTTGCAATAAAGAACTGGACACCCTGAAAATAAATATGGGTTGGTTGAATGACTTTAATTTGGCAAACAGAACGAAGCATGTTATTTGTAGTTTATAAGGTATTCGATCCTTTTGGTTTTTTTCTTCCCCCGTTATGCTCTGTCCAAAAATAATGTTACAAAGGCATGGAAGAAAAGTGTCATCTGGGATGAAGAGTTGACTTGCGAACTTCGTAAAGATTTCTTACAATGGCTTGAAGAATTAAAATGCTTAAGTAACATTGAAATTCCCAGATTTATTCAAGTCACTTCAAAATCTAAGTAATTCTGTTCTTCACACTTTTGTTGATGGCAACAAAGACGCTTATGCAGCGGTTACATTTGGAAGGGTTGAAAACAACGATCGAGTTGAACTTTTTCTTCTTCCTGCGAAATCTAGAGTTGCTCCTTTAAGAGGGGCAACTATCCCAAGAATGGAACTTTTGGCAGCCGTAATTGGGGACAGATTGACAGATTCAGTAACCAAAGCCCTCGGATGAGAAAGAGTTAACAAATATTACTGGAGTGATTCCACAACAGTGCTCGCACGGATTAAAAGAGATGAAAATTGGTCTGTTTTTGTGCGAAACCGTGTTAAGGAGATTAGAGAACTCAGTAAACATTTAGCTTGGAAGCACGTTCCTGGAGAAAAAAATCCAGCCGATATGCCATCCAAAGGTTTCAAAACGAAATAATTACATCAAGATGGTGGGAGGCACCACACTGGATGAAAGATGCTACAGAATTCCTTAATTATATGGATTCCTGTAACCACTATAGCTGTAATGTGGAAGAGATTGAAAAGGAGAAGTTGAAAACGACTAGTACAATGACAAATAATGAAACCGTTTGTGATAACAATTGGTACTACATGCATTTTTCTAATTATGACAGAATCTTACGGATGGTTGCCTGGATTCTTCGTTTTAAGCATAATTGTGCAAATATAGAAAGCAGGAGACACGGAAAATTGAATGCAGTAGAATTTAACGAAGCGGAGTTAAAGATATTGCTTATGATTAAAAAGGAATCCCTTGATTTGGAACATGATAGACTCAAAACACTTCAGGTATTTAAAGTCACGGCATCTATCGTGTAAAAACTAAGATTATCTATAGGAAGGATAGTGATGATTTTCTCAAACCTGTTGCCCTTTCTTCAAAACACGAAGTTGAGAAACGTCTTACTTTCTCTGTTCATGTGAAGAATTGTTACGCAGGTGGTCAGATACTTTTGAATCTGCTTAGAGAAAATATTGGATTCTTAGCGGAAGAAGACTGAAAAATATTGTGGCTAATTGCACGATCTGTAAAAGATATCGTTCAAGGAACATGGAAGAAATAAGTACACCCCTTTCTGAAAATCGTGTAAAAGATGCTGCGGTATTTCAAATTACCGGGGTTGACATGGCTGGTCCTCTGTTTCTAAAAGAAAATAGAAAGTGTTGCGTAATAATATTCACTTGCGCAGAGTACAGACCAGTACATTTTGCGGTAATTACTGCCACTTCCACAGACGCCTTTTTAAAAGCATTTAGAAGATTTGTAGCTCGCAGGGGAAGATGTACTATTATATACTGTGACAATGGCTCTAATTTTGTCGGAGTAGCCAACTCTTTACAACAGCTAGATTGGAAACGTACACAGAAACAAGATGTCGTTAATTCCATTGATTGGAAGTTTAACCCACCGACAGCCGCATGGTAGGGCGGTTGGAGGGAGCAACTAATAAGAATATTGAAAGATCTCTTAAGAAGAGTGTTAGGACAGGCTTGTCTAAATTATGAAGAAATGGCAACTACTCTGGCAGACTGTGAAAGCGTAATCAACTCAAGACCTCTAAGTTATATCTCTGAAGAAGATGTCATAAAGCCCATTTCTCCATCGATGTTTCTTCAAGACATTTATGAATGCAGTGTTCCAGATATTGATGCGGTGGATCAAAATTCTTTATCTAAAATACTGAAATATAGGCAAATCGTACTTAAAGAATTAAGGAACCGTTTTCGGTCGGAATACTTAGGTGCTCTCATTCAAGGAAAGAACAGTAAATAACTAAGACACACAGTGGCTGTGGGTGATATCGTTCTAGTGGGAACTGATAACAAAAAGAGAATTAACTGGCCTTTAGGTCGTATTACTGAACTTGGTCCAGGTAAAGACGGTAATGTGCGGCTGGTAAAGGTGCAGACTTTACACCAAGAACGTTTTCGTCCTATTCAGAGATTTATATCCTCTTGAAATAACATCTCCTACTGACTGCCCTAAGCCCGTGGAATCTAATAGTTTGACCAAGTTCTCAAAGCAGCCTGTCAAACAGGATAATAATGTGTTTGACAACAAGCTAAAATTTACTAGAACTGGTAGAAAAATTAAGAAGATTACAGAAAAACTGGACTTATAATTTAAATATGTGCTTTAGTGAAATACATTTTTATTGGTTGTTATTATTATTTCTTATGCTTGAGAATATTTCAGTGGTTTATTTGATTAGTACAGGATATACATATATCCTTTAATAATAACTTAAAATGGCTTAAAGTGATAATTTTATGTGGAAGGATGTTAAGAATACCTTACTTATTTTAATGTTTATTATTTCGTATTTTATATTTCCTAGCTCATAAGCAAGCCTCACTTAGATATTGTGAGTATAATTTAGTAATTTGTGTATGGCAACAGCTGTAGATATTCAAGTTCGAGAACGATTTAACAGCAGTGCAGCGTCATTGATTTCTTCCGTGATAATAAAGTTTGTTTTCATTGCAACTGCTTCTATTTTGTGAATAATCACCGCAGTTATAGTGTTTTAATGATAGCGACTATTTTAAACCTATCATGCGAGTCTTTCAGCTAAGTCCTCACAAATCACTTAGTAAAGTAAGCACACTGGTCGACCTTGTGTGTCTGATGCAAACACTGAAAGAATGCATCAGGCGTTTCAGCGAAGTTCTCGCAAATCACATAGTAAAGTAAGCAGGGAATTGAACATTCCAAAGAATATGGTATGGAAGGTGTTGAGAAAGCGGCTGTGTTTTAAACCACACAAAGTGGGATTAGTGCAGACTCTCATGACTTTGGGACAGCTGTGTAAATGAGTTAGGATTTGCCTTGAGAACAGCAAAACATGAACCACACAGAAAACACCCGCAAAATTATTTTTAGGAAGGAAAATCTTAACGCCACTGGACAAGCTATTTTTCGTTCAGCAAAGACAGTAAAAGTTCAAGTTGAAGGATATCCAGAAAATTATTAATGAGGCCATCAAAAATTCTGATGCAGCAAGGTCGAAACAGAAAGTCTATTATGATAGAAAGAGACGCGAGCTAGAATATGCGATAGGTTTCTGAGTAATCAACAGGAATTGTTTTCTTCTGTGACTTAAAGATAGCTTTACAGCAATCCTGGATGGAAGCTCGTAGATCCCCACTTTCGCCTAAACGAGCTACAAAAGTTAAATAAAGTCTGTATTCTTCAGTTGTTGTCAGCGCACGTCAGTATCACTGGCAACAAGAACGCAGACAAAATGGCAAAAGAGGCTCGAAATTTCAACAATTATAATATAAATGTCACTCTTTCGGACGCAAATGCCATGGCCAAATACGGATTGAGGGAACTCTCCATTCCAGTAAAGTACCAGCTTCATAAAATCAACGGAGATCGACTTATAACTAAAACCGTAGTCAGACTTAGAACTGGCCATCACAGAGGATTGAAAATTGACAAAGAGGGTAGGAAAACCTACAGAAACTGTAACAACTGCCAAGACACAGAACTGACAACTACAATCATTTTTGATTGTCAGGTCATTCTTGCTGAATTGCTAAAAATCGGGGTCTTGTTTAAGAGACCGAATTCTAATAATGATAACACTTTGCAGATTGCAAGGGTTGTCATCTTCCCCCAGGCACTATTTGAATAGGCTTTATCACAGACATGACAACAACAACAAAGCTTTGTCTGGAATTCAGTCCTTAGACCAGTATTACTTTTACTTGGGTTGCGAGATATCAAATATTAATACTCCGATAATGTTCTCACAAATTATGAACTATTTATATGCTTCGAAGAGCTTATATAGGAGAACTGAGGAGTGACAGTACTAAGCAAATAAGAGGTTTGCATTCTACGATTGTACTTTTCCAAACGCTAGATATTATGAGTCCTCATATCTTATTCGCGTCTGATTTATTTTGTGCAGTATGTGATGCTTTTATTTTCAGTAAACGAATTGAATAAAACCGAATAATCACAGACCTCATCTTTTAACTAGATGTGATTTATCCTGACGTTAACAAATCTATGTTTGCAAAACAGGTTTCCTGCCTATAAAACGGTTGTCCTATATGTTCAAAACATTGGTCAGTAATACCACATTTAGTAAAAGACAGCAAAAAAATACAAATATTCGAAACAAATGGAAAGTAAAACCCCTTTGAAGTTAACATAAAAGGGAGCTATTTGGAGGGAAAAAAGATTTTTCTAAATTCGCGTGTTTTGATAACCATCAGTAAAGACAAGGAAGCAGTTTGTTAAGTTTTCTCTTTCTGTCTGAAAGTTAGCATTTAAGGGGCGGGTTGGGTAGCATTCCACTTACTACTAGAAGAAGGAAGTCGACTCATCAAGTGATTTTGAAGAGAAAATAAGGTAGGAAACAAATCTTAGATGGTACAGAAATGACAGAAGGTAACAGTTTTCAAATAAAATTATGTAAGGTTTTGAGGTAAGCGCATGCATTGGAAGATGTGTTTTGGTGATATACCATTGTTTCATCTAGTTCATTTTTTAAATTAAAAGCAGAGCAACGAAAATATGAATAGACTTCACTAGGTTATTTTGCTAAATATAATCACGATAAGGGTTATTTTGAATTGTTTGAATTTCTATCATTAGTTGCATTTTCTATAAAAAATAAAACGCATTGCTTTTAAATATGATTTATCGTTTCACTACCCAAAAATAATTTCAGAGAGAAAAAAATATTCTTTTATTCACTCATTTCCTGCAAATATCGGAGAAAATTTTGATTTTGTCTTCTACAGAATAGATAGTCAAAAGAAATGATATTTGAAAAATAATAAGTTGACAAATTAATGCTTTTGAAATTGACCCCTAACTTACGGCAAATTAGCTTCTTTTATGTTCAAAGGAAAAATTTGAAGAATATAAACCAAAGTAAAAGAAAAATTCTTAAAATCAAATAATGATTAATTACAGTTTTTTTTCATATTTTGAAATGAGACTAGTTTAGACAGCAGTGCTAAAATGGCAGAGCAATAATATTTCTGAACACTAGTAGTTTTACCTCGGATCGATTCCAGGCGAATGAGCTGGCTACATGGGCTTTTTCGGGAATTTTCCCATGTATAATGTAGATACAGACCAGTTTCTCTCCACGAAATCATCCCTACTTTTAAGCAAATGGACCTTGCATGCTTTCTCTAATCAAATGATCCAAACCATACAGGTATCAAAATTGTGAAAAAATTATATGAAAAGCAATGTCTTTTTTTTTTTTGGTTATTTTTCTTCCCTCTTTGTTCTTTTTTACTTGTTACTATTTTTTTTCTGCTTTTTTCTCGTTGCGTAAATGTGTTCTACAGTTTCATCATTTTAAGAAGGCAAGTACAAAATGATTAAACATTCATTTTATATATAAAGTTGGTTGGTTGGCAAATTAATTAATATAAAGCCCTCGAAAGCTGTGGAGGATTCTACAAGGAAAAATGGCCATAACTACGTTATACATGACAAAACCCACGAAAATGTTCATACCCCAGCCCTTTCGTCGGAATCTATACCAGGATTGAAATACCAGTGTTCAGATATTTTAACCGTTCAGATAATATCCGGCAGATGTATACAAAATGGATCTCTTTGGATGCGCAATACCCACTTGTTTAAAATGCTTAACGTTTGACAATAATTATCCAATTAAAAAGAGGATAAACAAGGAACATACAAATCTTTGATTTTAAAAATGAGTGACTGGAAACCCATGATATTGGAGAAGGATATCAGAGCAAAGATAAAATTTTCATGTTAAAGAAAGACCATTTTCATGAAGACCGTTTCAAGAAAGAATTCTCATATTCAAGAAGAAATCTAGTAGTGGAGGAATGAGAGAGACATCAGAGCTTAATTTCTAAAATTAGAAGCACCAGAGCTCTATAGAAGTTCGTCAGGAAAGAGAAAAAAATAAATGAGTAAAATAATAAAATAATTACTAGTTTACGTAATTAAAATACACTGCCTTCCAGAAGTTAAGGAAAAGTATCTAATTTTTGCGTCTAATTTGAGAATAAAGCAACATAGAGACAAGAAATGTAGAAAAAATGTTCATTAAACAGTTCTTTCATGAATGCGACATAGAATATTTCTAAATTTCAAAACAAACATCAATTACAACAAAAAATTGCACTCTTTGCAGAGAAACCCAGTCTTGGAGGAATAGTATATCACAGTTTTTGAGGAAACATTTGGTGGTAACATTACAAAAATAGGTCCTAATAAGGAATGTGTCCATCCCTAGCTGCAATACAATGGCGGCAACGAAGTTCCAGGCTGTCAATTAAGTTGTAAATTAAATTAATTATTAAGTCGTCGGTCAGTGAAATGGGAAACAACGACCAGACACGGAGTAATCCTTGTTCAAGTTCATCTAACGACCTTGAAGGAGGACTTAAAGCAGCAAACTGTCTTCCAAAGTAGTCCCAGAGATGCTCTATTGGATTCAGGTCTGGAGATTAAGCTGGCCGTTTCATCCGTTCCATACCGTAACATTCTTCAGAAACCCGAACTCGGCACGGTCGCGCATTGCCGCCCATCAGATGAAATCTAAGACCAATAGCAGCGGCATATGGGCGGACATATTCATCAAGGATATCGTCTCGATATCACACACCTGTTCAAGTTCCTCCGTGGAACGCAATCAGGTCAGTGTGACCACCAAGAGAGATCCTAGCCCAAAATCCTTATTCCACCATCTCTGTAACTCTGTCTTTTTACAATGTGGGATAGTTGTATATGGGGCGCTGTTACCTCCAGATCAGCTGAGGACTTAAATCACTCTCCAATGTGAACCTGGACTCATGAACAGAGGCCCAGTATTCACTGGTATAGGAGACGTGTTCTCTTGCTCAGCATAAACAGGCATCTCTCTGTCCTCGGTTCAAGAGGATACAAACAACCGGCCGTCTTACATACAGACCTGTATTACGCAGGCGTCTATGCATTGTAGTAGCTGATATTCTTGTTCCTGTTGCCACTAAATGCCATGAGCTGAGGCACAGCAGTGTTGCTCTTACTTCGGGCCGAAAGTGTTAAATAACTGCCTTCCGCAGATGTTGTAACTCTCGGTCCGTCTGGAACTTGTCCTCTAGACACAGAATCCTCAGATTCAAACAGATTCCACAGTCGGTGGACCACACAACCAGACACACTGAGTTGTCTAGCAGCATCAGTTTGTGATATCCCCATTTCCCTTCATCCGATCGCCCGCCACTTCAACGAATTGGGCAAACGACTTCTCCTGGGCATCGATAAACTCTCCTGGATATTGTCAACAAAGATGCTAATAACAATTGAAGATCAACATTCGTGAACAAAACTTATAATTTTTGCATTCTTTCTCCAACTCTTACATAAATATTAATTTCTATAAAATGAAAGTGGTAGCTATTGTTTTACTGACATTTTTATAACGGACCAAGGCGAGGACTTACGAAGTACCTTTGTTAATTAAAGCAATTACTTCCACATCTTCGTTAAGAACTAATAAACAATTCAGAAAAAGCAATGGCTAAGGGAATAAAAGAGAACGTTTAAATGCTCAGAGTTGAATGAAAAGTGCACACAAAGGGACAGGAAAGCTTTTCAGAAGCTCGCTTACCTGAGCGGGGAAACCCTCAGGCGATTGAGTATTGAAAGGAGTGATAACTGAGGCGACTTTATAATGGTGAGCTTTGAAAAACTTGCTGTTCCTTAACTTTTGAAGGGCAGTTCAGTTAAAATTCAATAAAAAATAAAGAAAGGAGTAAAAACTGGAAGAGAAGTACTCGAATGTAAAATTTAAAAGTAGATAAAACAACAACCTCATTTTGACAGAGATTTTAAATAAATCTCTGCCTATTTCGAAGGCGATCAGCCACAGTTAACTTTTGTTCAGAGGCGAAAAGAATTTTGATGCTTTAGACCATGTAAGGTTACTGTTTTGCCTAATTTTAATATCAGCAAAAATTTAATAAATTATTAAAGTAAGGATAATGTTCAGGAATCAAGTAAAATAGTGGATATTGTCTTATTTGAAGATCTGGATGGAATTACAACTTCACTCAAAAATTAAAGAATAGCAGAGCCGGCCAATGGCTGAATTTAATCTCTGAATATACACTTTAATATGCTATTTCAAAAATGACCGAAACAAACCTCTACTTTTTTGTTTCACATTTTTTTATTTATTTTCAGTATTTCCAACGAAAAAATCTGATGTATACACCGCATGACTTTCTTGTACGGAATATTAAACTATATGCATTTTTTCTTGCATTTCATTTAAACATATTGGATTGAATTAAATCTATTTCGTTGATAGAGCATAAACCATAATAGAATAAATGCACACTTTAAAATTCACTATAATTTTTTTATCATAGTTACACTCTGGCGCTAGGTTCTCTTAAAAGAGTTACATCTCATTCATTTTATAACTCCGAATGCATAAAAATTACATCGTCTTAAGAATTATCTAATCTTTGCTACATGTTCTATTCAAATACTATAATAAATCTAAAACGATGCATAATAGAAATTAAGCAAACAAACAAAAAATATTTTTTTTCACAGACGATTCAGTATTTCTTATTCAATTAATTCAGTTCTCCGTTCGCGACAAGGTAAATATACATAAAACTCAAAATATCTATATTAAAAATCACGAAGTGAATCTTAAACACTTATTTCCTCGAATAAATTGCGGACTGGATAAAGCATGATTTAATTCTCAGCAATAAAAGAAGGCGTTATCTTTGTTGTTGCGAAGCTTAGTTTCTCTAGATTGGCAACAAATCCATTATTCTGCTAAGTTTCAAATGTAAACAAATATGGCTGCTATGGTAAAAAATAATTAGGCTTAGCCGTACTTAAATAACTTTTAAATTGTTGATAATTCTACAAACATTGCATGCAGATTTACTAAAGCCGTAAAACCTAAACCAGAAGATAAGAACAACATAATTCAATCATTTGTAAAGCAAAACATGCGCAATTTACCAACATATAAGAATAAAAATACAGAGCTCACTGAGCCGAGTAACAGAGTGGGTAGATATATATAGATATTTTGGTGCAGCCAATTGCAACCAAAAAGGGAGGTGCACATTTACATGTTATAGCTGTCCTAGATATAAAATTTCAGCATTCTGAGGCTACTCGTTTTTGAGTTATACGAGATACATATACGTGCGTACGTACGTACACACAACATGAAAAAATCTCTTCTGAATCTATTTTAAATCAGCTTTATAATTCGTTTGAAGAAACAGAGTTCTTTATTCTGTCCTTATGCACAGATGCCATGCAAAAACATTGTTAAATTGAATTCGATAGTGGTCAAAATGAATGCTTTCGTTGAAATATGCTACCCGGAATTTCTCGTGATTACAGTACTTCCTTTACTTCATACAAGGACGTAAAAAGGTAAAACGGTTAAAGCATCACTAAGGAAAATGCAGAGAAGGCTAGAAACTGTAACAGGGTTTGTAAGAAATTTTAACGGAGGATGTGTAGATAGGAAAACAAAGAAAGAACAGTTCAACACTTTCAGACCGCGATCTTCTCCGGATGTAATTCTTGATATCAAGGAAAATTTGACAGAGGAAAAAAATGTTTCCTCAAATTCAAGGTTTAGCTAAGTCTATGTACAAGTGGCTATTTCTGTCAATCGTATTTGGTTACATCGTTCTAAAAATTCTGTTATTATCAGGTTTTGGAAGCAATCTCCATTCTCCATTTACTGATCGAAATCAACTATCGCCTTACAAAAATTACGGCTTATATGAAGTTTTCCGTAATGCAAAATGATTCAGTTGTTATTCACGGATTTTCAGCTTTCGTATCAGAAATTAATCTCACTTATATAGTGCGTAGTATTTTTCTCATTTAATGCTTTGGCAGATGCTTGTTTTTCTGAACTTCATAAAGTAATTCAGTGTGTATAGAACAGAGGATAAAATACTTGAGCAGATCTGTGAACAGACTTTAGACTGTTAGGTATAATAAGTAACGGAGTGTAGAAATTAACTATTTAAACTTTAGAAATTAACTATTTAAACATTAGAAATTAACTATTTAAACATTAGAAATTAACTATTAAAACGCGCACCATATTATTTGGTAATTTATAAATGAGCATGAAGATAAGAGATTGGTTTGGATTCAAAATTTAGAATATTGTTACGAAATGTCCAGCCGCAGTATGATAGCTTCCCCGCAAATCGGGTTTAGGGTTGCCAGAAAATGGCAAGGGAAGATAGAGTTGCCATATTTGGCTCAAAATCGCCCATTTGCCGATAAAATTGGCGATCGTGAAGTGCATCGTTGAGGATATCGGGTCTAGTGTCGAGTGTATCGAAAGCGTATTGCGAGTCTAGTGTCAAGTTGGTCGTCGAGTGTATCGAGAGTGTGCATCGTTGAGGCTATCGAGTGCATCGCGAGTTGTGTCATGGAGAGTCTCGAGAGTACATTGAGTTCCGAGAACGACCGAACCGAGTCGGGATTAATACTCTAGTGGTTTGCCGTGAAGCTGTCTTCACCGTTATAGACTAAAGTCTGTGTTGCTGATTGTTTCAGCGTGTTTGTCGTAGTTTTTCAACGACTGTAAACGTATTTTTCGAGCTATCCTGAGTAAAACTGGCTAATAAATTGTGTTTCCATTCTTCATCACGTATTGTCATTAATTCCTCCAAATCTATGAACCCACCGAATGCAACAATATGAATATATAAAGCAATAATATATTGAACCACGATTACCTGAGGTAACTGAAATCGTAACCACCTCGACAGACAAAAACTCGGTTAATAGATGCTAAAGTTTCTTCCGAAATTCTTTATTTGAAAATTCTGAGAATTAACGCACAACTACTGCAATTAACATTTTTGATAAAATCTCTCATTAACCAAGTAAAATTTATTTTCTTCAATACAAATACTCCATACTCCATGCAATAATTTATTTCGTGGCAGAAATATTTAGGGAAAAAAACTGGTATAAACAAACTCCATCAAAATTTTAACTTGCGAAATCATATCAAGTTTCTTACATGCCTCTTCATGAGACAGGATAATTTTTTTTACAAATATTACATTATTCGTTTTTTGTCACAATCTTATAAACCTATCAGCCGCTGTACAATTACATCACATTTCTATCAGTAGAAGAGAAGAAGATCCACAGAAGAAGCATCAAGAGGTTGTTCTGAAAACGGAAGAACTTTGGTTTAAGGCTTCGGCATTGGCTTCATCGTCATCCTCACGTGATTTTTTTCCCGCACACCGCACTGTATTATATTCATGGAGGTAAGAAAGGACCTATTTCCTACCTCCATGATTATATTATTATTCTCTGGATCTACGGCACAAAAAATTGTTTCGTCTCTCAAAAGTTTAAAACTTAGTTTGCTATTTTCTTCAATTATCCATTCCGAAACGTCATGTTGTACGATGTCTCAACATCCTTTTTATTCTTTAAAGCAGCGGCTGCCAACCTTTTACTTTTCACGTGCTTCTTAATAAAACTTTGTAATTATAGATTACCTCTAACTATTTCTTCATAGCCTATGACCCTCTATCCCTTCAGTATTCCCGCAGTATAACTTCCAACTGTATTATTTTAATACCATAACATTTACACTCTATGATAAATTAAATTTGAAAAATGTATTCAAAAATGCCATTTATTTCAAATTAAATACAATAATAACACATTTTTTATATTCATGCCCTGTACTTACTTTCTTCGTCATGTTTTGTAAAAAAAAATGAGAAAGTCAGTAAATTTATGAATTTATTAATTATCAGTAATGTCTAAACTTGTACTAAAAATGCAGTTCTTAAAATAGTGCTGTATCACAGCAAAATTCTAAACTTATAATGCGTAAATTAACGTATAACTTCGTACATATGTATTAAACTTAAGACTCGATCTGTAAGAAACGTTAAATTAAACACAATGAATAATATTGTATCATATAGTATACCTAAAAGTCAATAAAAATCATTAAAAATAACCTCAGTAAAATGATCTTAAATTATTATTCAAGCCTCATTATGTTGATGTGATTGATCCTTGAGCCTGCTTTGCTAAGTGTAATGTTTTGAGTCAGGATCAAATTTGAAGAAATAAAATCTTAAATCGGGCAGTATCCTGTTTATTATATAGAGAATAATAAGAACTTTTCCCAAGTTCATTGTTTGTAACTGGCAAAAACATATTTTAATGCCTTGTCAGTCATTTTTCATGTTCTTTTGTTGAAATCTAAGCGGAATAGTCGAAAACTATTTAAAGAATAAAAAAGAAAATTATTTTTCATTTTATTTAATTACAATTTTAAACTTTCTAAATATTTTGCTTTTTTGGCAGTATTAATTATAATTCTTTATTGCTTTCTTAAAGTCGATAATGTTTTCGAGTACTCCTGTTTAAGCTGTCAGATGTATGCGTACCACATGCCGGGAATCGGTGCTTTAAAGTGTGCCTACGAATTCAGTGTCAGCTGAATGTTAATATTGTTTCCTTCTTTATTAAATGTGAACTGCATCTTTTATCGTAATGTGCAACAGTGAAGCCATTAACATCAACCATCACTGAGGAGAAAGGCCAAAGATCACTTACTGGTAAGAGAAACTTAATTCAGTGAACCCGTTTTAATGTCATTATGTTTTCCGTATGATTTCTATAAACTGATTGCATGCTTGTTTAATTGCGACTTCGGTTAATAATGCTTCTACTGTATTTACTGTTAAAAAATTAAAAAAAAAATATAACAAGTAAGTATGTAGATAAAAACAAAAAATGTATTAATAAAATATGTATAAGAATATATCAATAAAAAGTAAAAAGCAGAGTAGGGAAATAATTTAAAAATTAATCGATAAAATAGGCAAAAATTAGATCCCGCGAGATTTAAAATTTACAGAATAAATATATTTATTAAATCCGAACGCTGAATTGGATGAAATTTAAAATATATTATTGAAATTATAAGTTTTCATTTTTGATGAAAATTTTCAGGGAAAGAAAAAAACTAAAATGGCACGACTGCAGTTTAAACATCAACAGCATTAACATTTGCGTTGGCAGAGTGAATTTAATTTGTATACGCCCCCAACATAGGTTGCATCCGCTTTTGTTTTGGCCGATCATTTTCTCTTCTGCCCTGGAGGATCTCCCTGCCCACCATCTGAATTTAACAAGGTAGGGCGCGCGTCTGCCTCGTGCCATGAGCAATCTTTGCCCTCAGTTCCCCCCCTGCAATCTATTCTTTCTCTCCATCGCACGGGGGCATACTGACTCTCTCATCTTAACAGTTATATTGGCCACTCCCAGGCCCGTAATGCGACTTCGGACAGAAATGTCCTCCCATTTTCCACGTACGATAAGGATAGGCTGTGAGTCACACGCTTACACCCTTGGGCAGAGGTCAATGCTGGACCAGGTTAAATCAGTATATTCCTTATTTCACACCTGCAGCTGAGCACGATGCTCAATCGACCATGCTGGTGTGGGAATACTACATTTTATAACTGTTCTTCTTTTGTTAATTGCGCTGTACACGAAAGCAGGGTTCTTCAAGAAATTTTCTCGCTCTGTTAAGGATTGAAATGGAAATGGAAGACATATTTCTTTTTTCTTTTTAAGAAACAGTGTTGCAAATAGATAATAATTCTTGAATTGCCTTTGGATATTTATTGACTGAATCCGTGAGGCAAAGTTGAGAAATTTAAATTTCTCGTACCTGTAGGCATACAAAACTCGTAGGATGAGAGCGATTATTATTTAAGTACTTGTAAAATTTGGTCACTCAGGTGGCTGGTATCGAAATGGCAGTGCTCTCGAAATTTAAGAAGTTTTCAAGTGAGATAAAAAGTCAGCACGCGGAAACACATACATTGTCTTGTGTAAGGTTTGCTCATTTGCAGCTAATTATTTGATTTTTTATGTTTCAAGAATCTTTCTTAAATGATACTTAGAGTGACAGCCAATTATAATGAACTTGAGGGGCACATATTCATTTAATTACGAGTTATAGGTGCAGTAACATGAAAAGGAATGATATTTTATAGAAATTGCAAATTAGAGAAAATAATTAAAATTTATTTATTGATTGTTTCGGGCAGGACTGGGCAGCGCCGAAGAAAGCCTTCGGCTGAACGATTGAGGGGTGATTTACTATCTAATTATTTCTTTTCTCTACCACTCACTCTCAAACGTTACCTTTTACTGCGTGGGCGAGTCACTGCCCTTTATTTACTGACTGTGAAAGCAAGACGTAACTCGGAATGTAAAAGTTAAATTTTGTTTCCTCACCGTTAATTAGTTAAACTTAATAAAATAATGCAGCATAAAATCTTTAAGTTTCCTTGACTAAAGCTATTGTTGATGCTGGAACTATGCAATAAGTGAACTGTTTATTACATCGGTGAACCTTATAATATTCACTTCATTAGGTAACCTAAACTCTAGTATTTGACACTTACCAAAACCCTGCTGAATGTCGGACATTCCCGTTTATTCTGAACAGGGGTTTCCGTTAAGGAAGCAAACGGTGGTAACAACCAAGTGTCTGTTATGAATCATACCGGCTACGGTTTTTTTCTCTTTGCCATTTGCCATAAAATAGGCATTTTCCTCTAGACTAGGCGACTAGGCAACCAGGCATGAAGAAAAGAACTTGAATAAAATGTCAAATGGGATATATTCTAACTCGAAGGTACCTGTATCTGCTATGTGGAGTTTATCGCTTAGTTTCGACTATGCAGATTATTGCGACATCTATACATTCAGATATACATTATATATAATTTACTAACCAGCTGAGATAATATGATTAGGGCTAGCAAAGCAGCTGTTGAGGTGTTTCTGTATAACTGATTATTACAGGAATATATATGGTTATCTAAGTAACAGGCTTATTCATTGTGAAAGATGACGGCTATTATCATAACTAACAAGGGCAGCAGTGTCTACTAAATAGTGTAGAACCTATGTAATAAAGTAAAATTTCAAGCGGACTGTATTATGAAAACGCATTTATTGAATATCGAAAGAACAGCAAAAATAAAAAAAGTCACCAAGGCAACGGACGATCTTTTTCTACTCTCGCCATATAGCTCGAGCAAGTTAATTTGCATCTGCCTGCGGTTGCGATTTGAAAATGTGGGCCTAAACATCCCGCCCACCACTGAAATACAGTTTGAGTTAATGACAATTTAATTTTAAACACAAACTTTTTAAACATAATAGAATGCAAACATTTTTGAAGCTGCTAATCAAATCATACTCAAGAGTCTATATTAATTAATAATCTGTATCATACTTAAGAGTTTGTTTCATGGTTCAAAAAAGGACAAAGTTTAACCATATATCTCTTGAGTTCTCCGAGTGTAGTTCGCACCGTTACCACACGGATCTTACGGTCACTTTCAGAATGGAGTCCTATAACTCTTCCCATACGCCACAACAGTGGTGGAACAGTTTTCTTCGTTCAGTAAAACAAGATCGTAGACCTGAAAGTCTCTTTGTGGTCTTTGCCACTTAGGAAGTTGTTGCAGTTCGGAAAGATATTCTCTTGACCACTTCTAGAAATGTTGTAGGACAAATTGACGCAATTGCCATCTTTGTCTCTAGGAGATGGGCTCTTGCGAAAGCTCCTGTTCCGGTAAAGTAGAAACTGGAGCTTCAATCAGAAAGTGGTTCGGTGTGAGAACTTCAAAATCTGTAGGATCATCAGACATTGTTGTCAATGGACGTGAGTTCAAGCAGAACTCGACCTGAATGATGAGTGTAGTGAACTCTGGATATGTTAGTATTGCAGATCCTACACTTCGACGAAGATGATGTTTCATCGACTTGACAGCGGATTATCAAAAACCGCCAAAATGAAGAGCTGTTGGAGGATTGAAGATCCATTTTATATTTTAGGAGGCAATTTAAGCTCGAACTGATTCATTTCGTTCATATTCCAGCGAAGTCCACACCAATACGATAAAATAGCGTAGTATATGTAACACGTGAAACAGGTAAATCGGACATGATTTGTACGGCAAGTTTGACTCTATATCTGAGCAAAGAACACATTTGTTCAGGAATTTTCGAATGCAAGATCGAACAGATATCATCCAAAGTCTTGCCCCAGAATACACATCAACAACTTAGGTGCAACATGCAAATATTTTAGGTGAAAATGTTTAATGATCAGTTCGTTGATGAAATGCTTTTTAGGTAGAAGAATTGGATGTTTTTTATTTTTCGGAATATTAGCATTTTTTAAACAACCACCGACACACATAACACTTTATTTGTCTAGAAATGAATTTAAGCAGAGGATCTTACTCCTCGGTTTCAAGGGAAGTGATCTAAGTAAATGCGAAATTTCTGTTAGGAATTCAGAACGTTGAATCACCTTTAGAATTTTGATTTTTGCTTTCTCGAATTCTTCTGTAGTTAGGAAATCTAATGATTTCTTCTCGGGATGAGAACAGTTATTCACAAATCTTAGAGAGTAAGCCAAGACTCGAAGCAATTTGGGACACGAAGAATATTTCGAAATAACAACAGGTTCTTGAACTACTAAAACACTAATATTAAAACACTTCTTTTTTTCTTCCAAGGAAATTTCAGGAAAAGCGAGAGACAGAGTGTAAGTTCTCTATTTCATGTACAGGTTTGCTTAACCAGTCAGGACCTTTGAACCATTTATTACAATTTGTTAGTTGAAAAGGTAAGATACATATCGTACCTACGTCTTCCGGATTATTGATTCCTCTAACATGACATCATTTCGCTTGAGGAATCGTCGTCTGAATCTTGGACACTCGACACACATTTGCGACAAATGACTGCCAGCGGTAAGGTTCAGAAGATAACCAAGCCAGCGTTATCATTGAATCTGTCCAAAGTATGATATGTTTAAGTGGGAAAGTCTCTTAAGATTGCATGCAACAGATTTGCTAGCACTAAAGCAGAACATAATACCGATAAATAGTGTAGAACCTATGTAGTAAAGTAAAATTTCAAGCGGACTGTATTATGAAGACATAGTTATTGAATATCGAAAGAACAGCAAAAGTAATAATAATAATAATAATAATAATAATAATAATAATAATAATAATAATAATAATAATAATAATAATAATAAAAACACCAAGGCAACTGGCGATCTTTTTCTACTCTTGCTAAGCCATCTTTTTCTACTCTCGTTTTCTGCCCTCGAAGGAGTTAATTTATATCTGCTTGTGGTTGCCATCTAGTTTTGAAAATATGGGCCTGAACATCTACGACATCTTCAATTGTTGAGCGTCGTAATGGATGTAAATAGAGAAGAGATTGTGAGGCAACTTCTGAGGGGATTCGTGATAAATTTTAAATTGGAAAATGCATTTTCATACTTACTGTCGCATGAAAAAAGTAATAGTATTTATTGGAAGGAAGACAAGACTGAGAAATTCTGGTTCTTGAAAGAACGGGTTATCCTGACAGAATTCCAGCTTTAAGTTGGATTGTTCTTCAATACCAAGTCTAAATAGATTATTAAGCAGGTTTAAATAGATTATGAATATTATTACTTTTATCTGTCTATAAATCATAAATTGTACTTCAACACCTTGGTTAATTCCAAGATTACGGTATGGCTTCAGTAAATGTCACTGAAGATGCTTATAATAAAAGATAAAATATATATTTCTCTTGTTTTCCTTTCATTAGTTTCGTATAACATTACCCCCCTTTTTTTAATTGCAAATAGTTCAATTTACAGCTCAGATTTTTTTTAATGTTAATTCAACTCGAATTAATATTTTTGAAGTGGTTTACAATCGAGAGCTCTGTTATTTTCTAAACGCGTTTGAGATGTGTTCTTTATTAACAAATAAATTTAAACATCATACGAAAATTGCTAGCTGATAGCTGCAAAGGTCTTTTTGTAGAACTCCTGAAAAATAACAAGGTAGAGAATAATTTGAATCTTTGTCTTAAAAAAACGGGGGGGGGAGATGATGAGAAAGTCGTGGTTATCTGGGGAATGAAAATTGATTTGCCAGCTCGTATATATATTCGGATGATATGAGTGATTACTTGAGATAATTACTTCATTTATGCATTCGATTAAAAAAATACACTCATCTTTAAACCAAGACGAATAAGTATGTGACTATATAGCCCTCCTGAAAGCAAATATCATGTTCTAAAAAGCAATGATATTTTCAGCTTTTTCCGAAGTCAGATCCGAAATCGGAACATAGCAAAAGATTTGGTAACGTAGTTTTCTTTTCTCATGCATTAATATGGGCCGATAATGTTAAGCAGCATACGTAGTCCACTCTGGGAAACAGGTGTATAGACATGTGTTAGTGAAATCAGCACAAGTTTATTAAAAAAAAGTCTGTGTCCCAAAGTGGACTACATATGCTGTTACTACAGTTCAGTATTGTAACAGCTTTAGATATTGTTGCAATAATAATCTTGTACTTTTGAAATAGTTGAATTTGAAATATATCTGTTAATAAATGGCAATGTTTGAAACGCCAACACGAGAGCTGCGTGCGGTTCTCGCACGAAGTAAGATAATGATTTTTAATTTAAAAAGAGATAGAATACGTTTTTGGCTGTTAATTTTTGATGTTACCTTTTCTTCGACTTATATGTTGCAGTTATGAAATTGATCTATTAAATAAAGTTTGCTGTGTTCCAATGGAGTTTGCTTTAATTACGAAACAAGCATTACAGTCTTAATTATTTTTGGAGGCACCGGCGAGATAGAATAATCGTGCGTGCTTTTGAAATGAAAGCACATCTCCTGGAAAGCAAGGTATAGCATTTCTTTATTCCCAATTTCAAACGATATTATAAAGTTATTTGAACGAATTTTGATTTTAAACACTGCAGAAAAGCATACGAAAATGTGTTTTGCATCGTTGCAAATTTTAGTATAACTGTGCAAAAGTTTTCTGTGTTCTAAACTCAGTTTACTATTCCTTACTTAGTTTGAAGTGTCCATCATTGGACTTAGTTTGAAGTGTCCATCATTGGACTTAGTTTGAAGTGTCCATCATTGGACTTAGTTTGAAGTGTCCATCATTGGACTTAGTTTGAAGTGTCCATCATTGGACTTCGATAGTTTGAAGTGTTCATCATTGAACTTTAATACTCAAGTTTATCTTGCATTTTTACATATATATTTGAGTCGTAAATTATTGTATGTTATTTTATGGTGCATCACTGCATATCAACTGATGGTAACAGTCATAGGTTGTTCGGAATAAATGTGGTATTGCTTATTCTGAGCATTTAAACAAGTGCATTTAATTCCTTGTTGCCAGAGCACTTTATTTATTTATTGCAATTAAGTTGAGCTATTTTGAGGAAGCGTAAAGAACAGGGTGTTCGTAAACTTAAGAAGTAGAAAAAAATGTCTTTCTTAGGAAGAGCTCGTAAGGAGGATTTGCAGAATCTCGCAACTGAACTAGGTGTTCAGGTGACTGCTGATTTGAAAATAGTTGATCTGAAACAGAAAATTATTGAGAGCAGAGATTATGACGAAGTATTCGTCAAAGAAGTCTTAAACACGATAATAGAGGACCGAAAAGAGAGGGAAGAAAGAGAGGAACGTAGGAGACAGGAAGAGGAACGTAGGAGACAGGAAGAAGAACGTAGGAGACAGGAAGAGGAACGTAGGAGACAGGAAGTAGAGGAACGTAGAAGACAGGAAGAAGTAGAGGAACGTAGGAGACAGGAAGAAGTACAGGAACGTAGGAGACAGGAAGAAGTAGAGGAACGTAGGAGACAGGAAGAAGTAGAGGAACGAAGAAGGAAAGAACAATATGATTTAGAGAGATTAAAACTTGAAGCTGAGATAAAGTCTCAAACCACCGGACAGGTCCGGGCGAAAACGGAATTGCGACATCTGATGCAGAAATTTGACGACAAAGAAGGAGATATCAGTCTATATTTATCACTGTTTGAAAGGCAAGCAGAATGGGCTCAAATTGATAAAGAAGAATTTGTATCTCATTTGCTAGGACTACTTCCTTACGAAGTAACACAAATAATAGCTAGAGAACCCTCTGATAAAGCTAAAGATTATGAACATGTGAAGACTTTATTGCTAAAGCGTTTTAAATTAAGTCCTGAAAGGTTTAGGCAGAAATTCATGAAGCATCAAAAAAGTACCGAATCAACATGGGTGGATTTCAGCTATGAATTAGAAAATTATTGCAAGGAATGGGTAACTGGTTTGGGAGTTGAGAGTTTTGAACAGTTGTTGGACTTGATGGTGATTGATCAGCTTAAGCGTCGAGTCCCTCCTGAAATTCGAGATCATTTTCTTGACGAATGGGTAGAAATGATTTCGTCCAAGAAATTAGCCGAAAAACTTGATGCCTACGAAAACGTCCGTGGAAACTTCCAAAAAAATCTTGCAGCCGATCGGCGGAAAGGGAAATACAATCCAAAAACTCAAAGTAAAACAAATTCCGATGATAAAAATAATGCTGAAAATAAATGGCCTTCAAAGTTTAATTCGGGAAGCAAGATCTATCAACCTAGTAGTCCACGTCCAGATGATAAATATGAAAAACGAAAGTCACTGCAATGTTACCACTGTGGGTCCTATCAGCATCTAAGACCTCAGTGTCCAAAACTTAAGAATAGTACTGAATCTTCTGCTAATCTAAACAGAATTAGTTCAAGACCGGACGATGAATTTCTGTTACCTTATACTAGTATTGGATACGTAAATGGCTACAAAATTCCTATATTAAGAGATTCAGGTGCTAGTATTGATATAGTTTGTCGTAAATACATCACGCCAGAAATGCTGACAGGTGAAAAAGTGTGGGTGCAACAACCATTAGATTTAAATCCAACCTGTTTACCCTTGGCTGAAGTCGAACTAAACTGCGATCTCGGACATGTAATAACCAAGGCTGCCATTATTGGAAACGAACTCGACAAAGGAAGGTATTTATTAGGCAACCGAACTGCTGCACTACTGAATGAAAAAAAAGAACCTGAAAATCACTCTCACCAGGTTAATACAGTGACTACTAGAGCTCAAACGAAAAGAGATGCGGAACAAGTTTTTGAAAAATATGGCCGGCTTCTAAGATGCGATGTCAAATACGGAATGTATGGAACATCAGGAAGAAGAGGTTCTGGAAGGACTGGCATGGCATATGCATTTGTTGATTATGATGATAGACGAGATGCAGAGGATGCCATAAAGTATGAAAATGGACGAGAAATTCGAGGCCAGAGCATTGTTGGGGAATGGGCTAGAGGGCCATCCTATCGCTCAGGGGGTGGTTCTAAATATCAGCGAAGTTCAAGTTATAGAAGAGAGAGTTATGGACGATCATCACGTCAGAATAGTGAAGAATGTTATCGCTGTAGACGGACAGGACATTGGGCTCGTGATTGTCCTGAACTTGAAAGAGATAGATACTATCCTCGTTCTAGACATCGTTCTCGTACAAGGTCTAGGTCAAGATTACACCGTCACAAGAGGAGTATCTCACATAGTCGATCTAGGAGCCATGATCGTCACAGAAGGAGTTCTTCTGGCTATCGCCATAAAAGTAGAAGTGTAAGCAGAGATAAAAGAGTAAAGGCGAGGTCACCCAGCCGATCTGTAACACCATCCAAGTTAGTTTTCCGTTCACGATCAAGGTCGCATGGAAAAAGTCGAAGAAAATATGAAAAGTCATCTAAAAAGTCGCGTTCAAGAACTTTTCCCTTCGGAAAAGTTTCTCCGTTGGGGGAGAGATTGTAACAGCTTTAGATATTGTTGCAATAATAATCTTGTACTTTTAAAATAGTTGAATTTGAAATATATCTGTTAATAAATGGCAATGTTTGAAACGCCAACACGAGAGCTGCGTGCGGTTCTCGCACGAAGTAAGATAATGATTTTTAATTTAAAAAGAGATAGAATACGTTTTTGGCTGTTAATTTTTGATGTTACCTTTTCTTCGACTTATATGTTGCAGTTATGAAATTGATCTATTAAATAAAGTTTGCTGTGTTCCAATGGAGTTTGCTTTAATTACGAAACAAGCATTACAGTATGTTCCAGGCAAGATGTACTGTAAAATAATTTTCCAGTTTTCTGTTGTTGTTCATATTTTAGATAATGTCAAAAGTAACTGAAATTAAACATGTATTTTATTTTTGTTTTTAATATTGAATACTTAAAAAAAGTACACAGGTTTTACATTGAATTCTATGCAAGTGTTATACTACCATTTCATTGTATTCTGTCATTCTGAAGCTAAAAAAAGAAATAAATTTCCGTATAAAGTAAAATTTCTATGTAATGTAAAATGCTGAATTTAAGTATATTAAATTTTAGTCAATGAAGATTCGAGGAAAGTAACTTATTTTCTTGTTGTTGATGAAAAATGGAAGGTAATTTTTTATTAGTATTATAAACTCGACAAAAATAATTTCATACTTGTTACACCGCAATTTTTAGTTTACTGTGCTGTTACAATTTTTTTCTTTATAACTGAAACGTTTCTAGTAATATACTAAGAATTCTGAAAGAAAATTAACATTTTCTAAGAACCATAATATTTTACAAAACGTGTGGCTATATTTGTTTTAAATTACAGTTCCGATATTAGAAAAAACTGTAAATCAATATATATATATATATATATATTTTGCTAATGGCAAGAGGCTTTTGTTTACATTTAAATTTGGTGAAATCTATTGTGGTGTTATAAAATGCTGTGCCTACATTGTATCTTGATGTAGGTTCAAACATATTTAAACATTGATACTGAAAAACAATTCAATTTGCTACCAGAGAAAATTTTAAGATGACGAGTTTTAAGAAACGAAACAATATAAGTGATTTGTCGTTGAGTGGTAAAATCCAAAGGCCAGTTTGCCGAGTCGTTTAAAGAATCTGTGGCCTTTTTATGCCAATTGATAAGTATTTGATTTTACTTCAAATGCCCTAAAACCTCTCCCGGCGACGACCGCCCTGAAATGGACAGTATTTCTGAGGGCATAATTAAGGGGTATTTCCCGATTAGTCTTTGTCCTTTTCATCCTGTGATCAAAATCGGGCAGATTCATCTTCTGTTATGTCCCATCCGCTTCATCAGTCACTTTTACCGAGGGAATCTTTCCCATTTCATCCGCTGCTATCAACAAACTTTAGCGACAGAAGGCAGAATTATTCTCGATTCATCCACTTTTCAAAAGCTGGTTTTGAGAGAATCATTTGTTGAGCTTAGCAATAATACTTAGGAATGCGCCAACTGCTATGAAGTAATTTTTGATTGGAGCACAGGTGCTAAATGCAATTCTGTTTTCAATCACACATGACTGTTCAAAATTTGTCTTCCGATATTTTTATGCGTGGCTATTTCAAACGTGATCATAAATTGAGCGAAATTTTAAATTTGTTGAATCCAGACGTGGTAATTCAGTGTTCATTTCGAAGGTAAATCACAAATATTAGAACTCAAATTTAAAAATAACAAGAAAACGCTGAGTTTGCAGAGAAGCTTGTTGCCATGGAATTTTACTAACAAATTCGGAACATGATGATACGAAAAAAATTATACCTACATTTCTGATATAGCTTAAGAAGGAGATTAAAAAAATATAAAGTGAAAAACAAGGGGGAAGGAGTTCATGAGGAACCTACTGCAACTGAGCAAATTTTGAACGATAGATTTGAGATTAGATTTCATTACAAAAATCCGTGAATTTGAGCTTCAACTTGCATTCTTATCTTTTGGAAACATAAGTATATGCAGTAAGAAATATCAACTAATATCTTATGCCTTTTTAATTGTGTAAAACGTACACTGCGGCGGGAGGAATGGGACAGTTCTATATCTCCCGTTCTACTGGGCCTATTGACGAAATTCAACTTGTGTTTTTCATGTCTCGAAAGCGTGACTTAGTATATGTATTAGATTTATATATAGCATTGTTCTAATAGAGGTATTTTGACACAAAATCGGACTTTTTCTGAAATGACATGCCTGCTTTTTTCCATATTTCTGTTCAACGACACAAATTATGCCAAACTGTTATAAAAATCGCACGAGTAGTCTTTAAAAAATTAGCCCGCAAAATTTTAGCTCCTCCAGGTTAATTGAATTTAGTATATATTTATTAATATCTCTTTTTTTTTTATAAAATTTATTTGATTCTTCCTTCACATTCCGAATTTTAGGTTCATTCCAAATAAAATTCACCCATTTTTTATGATTTATTTTGAAAATTTGTATTTTAAAATAATCTTTATAAATTTTTCGAAAAAAATTTTGAATTATAACCTATAAAATTTTTAACATGATCTTAAAGTAGATGTATTTCTAGGCACACCTGCAAAAAATTAGAGTTTTTTATTTAAAATTTCCTACTATGTACGTGAATTGACATTTTGGTACGTTTTGAAATTTGGCATATTTATTATAAGCGATAATAACGAAAATGTGGTTTACGCACTTTGTTAAAATTACTTGAATGTAGGAATGATGTCTTTTTTTTTCCGCTCGTAGACAATGAAGAAAAGGAAAGGAAATTAGGTTGCTATAAATTAAGAAGTTCGACAACTGAGTTATTCTTGGCGCAAACTGAAAAAAATCCGCCAAGATAAATTTTTAAATTTCTCTATAAATTTCTTACCAAAAATTACAAAATTTAATATGTAGGCATAATTTGAGTCGTAGAATCGAAATATGGAAAAAATGATATGTTATTTTAGAAAAAGTCCGATTTTGTATCAAATATCTGTTAGGACAATGCTATATATAAATCTAACATATATCCTAAGTGGCGCTTTCGAGACACGAAAAACGCAATTTAAATTTCGTCATTCGACCCAGTAGAACAGGAGATACAGAAGTGTCCCATTTTTCTTTTCCGCAGTGTAATTCTGTTTATGACAGAATTGTAAAGTGTATTTTGTGTTAATGAAGCCATTTTCTTATAATTTAGAGCTTTATCTTTGTCTATAGTTTTCATTATCTGTCACTTAGATGTAAATGAGGTGCGTATATTTAAGTCAGAGGTTCTGAAAGTTTAGACAGACATCTTTTAGCAGCGACGGACGTCGTAGTGATTTTTCTCTTAAGCAGTTGTGCAAATTAGTTATCTAACCTTAGATATTTTACTAGCTGTAGTACATCACTAATTGAGTAATATGAGCTAAACGTTAGTTAGATTGGTTGCTACGTAGTCTTAAGCATTGAATTAATATAAATTTTAATTTCACCTTTCGATAACTGATGTCTCCCAAATTGCGAAGACTTAAGTTGCAAAAACAAATCATGCAGTTTTTAAATAAGCACTCATACGACTTCCGCTTACAATTTCCTGCTTGTCTTAGTAGGGTTTAAAATTTCTTTTTTTTTTTTTAACTTCCTTGTACGAAGTTAAAAGGAAGTATTATGATCGCGAAAAATTTCGGTTATCATATTTCAAAGAAAATATCCATTTTGACCGCTATCAAATGCAATTTAATGATGTTTTTACGTGACATCTGACAGAATAAAGCACTCTTTTTCTCTCAAAAAATTATAAAACTGATTTAAAATAGATTCTGAATAGAAGTTTTCATGGCGTCTGTGCGTATGTATGTATGTATGTATGTATGTATGTATGTATGTATGTATGTACGTATGTATGTATGTATGTATGTATGTATGTATCTTGCATAACTCAAAAGCAAGTAGCCTCAGAACGTCGAGATTTTGTATATGGGACTGCTATAACACGTAGATGTGCATCTCCTATTTTGGTTGCAATCGGCCGCACCAAAAGTATATAGCAATATGTATATATGTAAGATATAACAAAATATGACAGCTGCTTTAAAAACTAGTTGGCGATCTCAAAATTAACATTCTAAAGTTGGTGATGTCCCCCTAAATTCATCTGTTCTCCCAAATTCGAGATCATTCGAAATTAGGTAACGCTGCTTGAAAAAAGGTAACTAAAACTGACCGACTAACTGGCTAACTAAACTGGCTTTGGATTCATATTTGCATCTAATGCAGTATAAATTCTGCTTCGCGGGGGAACTATGTCCCTTTTTTCCTGACTTCTGCCATGCAAGCATATCTGCGCCGCTTATGCTTTCCTGTCTGAAATGACGCCGCATCTTTTTATTTGGGCACATAAGAAGTTATCGTAATTGCTATGATTAAAGAGTATATTGTCTACAAGGAATTATTCTAGTGTGCCTGCAAATCTGCAAATGAAGGTGCTAATTGCCTGAATTTAGTTTGGTATCAACTTTTTCCTCTCGCCTTACCACTCTGCCATACCGACTGTGTTCCGAAAGCATGGCATATATATCCACTCCGTTACTCGGCTCAGTGATCTCAGTTTCTTTATTCTTATATGTTTGTCCATTGCGCTTTTTTTTGCTTTAAAAATGATTGAATTATGTTGTTTCTATCTTCCGGTTAAGGTTTTTATGCCTTTAGTAAATCTACATGCAATATTTTTAGAATTATCAACAATTTAAAAGTTGTTCAAGTGCTGCTAAGCCTAATTATTATTACGATAGTAGCCATATTTGTTTACATTTGAAACTTAGCAGAATAATGGATTTGTTGCCAATCTAGCGAAACTAAGCTTCGCAACAACAAAAATAACGCCTTCTTTTATTATTGCGAATTAAATCATGCTTAATCCATTTTGCAAGTTATTCGAAAAAATAAGTGTTTAAGATTTATTCCGCAATTTTTAATATAGATATTTTGAGTTTTTGTATATTTTTGCCTTGCTGCGAAGTGAGAACTGAATTAATTGAAAGAGAAGTACTGAATGGCCTGTGAAAAGTGTTTCTTTTTGTTTGTTTGTTTAAATTCTTTTATAGTTTTTTCGTTTTAGATTTATTACAGTATTTGAATAGAACATGTGGCATCGATTGGATAATTCTTCAGGTGATATAATTTTTGTGCATTATGAGTTATAAAATGAATGAAATGTAAGTGAACCTAGTGCCAGAATGTCCCTATGGTAAACAAATATAGTGAATTTTAAAGAGTGCATTTATTCTATTGTGGTTTATGCGCTATCGACGAAGTAGATTTAATTCAATCCAATAAATTTAAATGAAATGCAAGAGAATACGTATAATTTAATATTCCGTATATGGAAGTCATGTAGTGTATACATTAGATTTTTTAATTTCAGAGAATAACCCTACAGAATATGGGGTTACTCTGTGCATGTGTTACTTTAAAAACAGTGATAACTGATGTATGCACCATGTCATGGTTTTTAAAGATTACAAATAATAACTATACATGTAAGAGACTTTTAATAAAATTTTGTAACAATACTCATGCATATTTAAAATTATGCGTAAAATTCAGAGTTTTGTGAGTTCAAATTCTGACTGCATTTAATGGCACTTAAATTCATCATTGAAAAATCGTATTTTTATATATACTATTAAAGAACTCGTTATTAATATCTTAAATTTTAATTTTTTAACAATTTCTAATACATAAGTTGCATACCAGTTACATACAATGAAAATAATTCTTAAATCTCTCTTAAAATAAACAGCAAATGTTTTAGTGAAACTTCTCCCAGCGATCTAAAAACTGGTATTTTTCAGAGCGTAAATCTCTGTAAAACCGCCGTATCCAAAGAGCACCAAAATCTTCTAGAACTGTGGATGATCGATATAGAGGATTAACTCCGCTTTTAATAAGATACTAGCGGGCAAGCCCGCCAGCTGAGCGGGCTGGACCCGCTTGTTCGCCCAGATTAAAAAGTTGGACAGAACTACCAGAGTTTAAGATTATCTAGATGGCAAGCATGCCAGTTGAGCGGGCTGCGCCCGCTTGTTCACCCGGACGCCCGCTTGTTTCCCTTATGCATCCAATATACTGCACATGCCGGAAATCATGAAAACACCCACGCGCTCCCAGGGATTCGGAAGTTCGACCTAACCACCAGTGTTCAGCGACTTTCCTGCTGGCAAGCATGCTAGTTGAGCGGGCTGCGCCCGCTTTATTAGCGTATGCATCCGCATTCTCGAATACATCCCCAAGATACTGCATACACATTCCCCATTCGGAAAATGTCGAAAACACCCACGCCGTTGACCAGTTTAGGGGGCTGCGCCCGCTTGTTCGTCGGGATTCGAAAGTTGGACAGAACTACCAGTGTTCAGCCACC
>KK112513.1:38082-66609 GCA_000611955.2 Stegodyphus mimosarum | reverse complement strand
AAAAAAAAAAATCAACTCACGGTGGAGAAAAGATTTCTGTCCAGATTTTGTCTTCCTATTTGTGTACGAAACGCACGT
Organism: Stegodyphus mimosarum; assembly: GCA_000611955.2. NCBI lineage: Eukaryota > Metazoa > Arthropoda > Arachnida > Araneae > Eresidae > Stegodyphus > Stegodyphus mimosarum. The sequence goes on along the minus strand of KK112513.1, from coordinate 66,531 downwards.
AAAGAAGTTCAAAAATTTTTCTTCATCAATGTGCACCAATTTGTCAATTCACCTGTTGGGAAATCTTCCTCATGGATACAGTCTTTCTGCATGTAAGGAGGTCCAACTTAACATGAATGTCCACCGACATTTCGATGATGTTCTCAACAAAGATATCTGCAAGCCGCAGAAATCTGTAAGTGAAAGCCCACTCACTTCTCAGTGATGTTCTCACTGAAGATGAGTGCGAGTCGCAGCAATCTGCAGGTGAATGATGTTTTTATCCTAATTTTTTTATCAGCGCAGCCTTAAATCACATTTTTCATCACGGGGAAAACCATCAGTGAGAATAGGACACAGCCGCAGACCTTCAGAAAGGATTCGCCGACGACGATACGAAAAAAGGACAAAAAGGATCATAAAGGATCAAAAAGGACTCGTAAAAATCTGACGAAATCTTAAAAAATCTCCTTCCGCCACGGGAGCGACCAAATTTAAAACCTCGCGAAGCTCAAAAAGTGCACCGCCTGTAAAATTACTATTGGTTAAAAAATCCATAAAACTAAAACTCGCCAATGCTACACAAAACAGTAACCCTCTCTAACCACTAGAAACAGACCAATAAATACCCAAGAAAATTCTAAGAAAATCAGTCCTATCTTTTTACAGTGACCAGCCCCTAGTTTTCAAGCTCAAAAACAAAGTAGTAAATCTGTTAACGTTGCGACTCTTCAGACAAATCCTAAATTTTTGTACCCTCATAATTCTATCAAGAATCGGCGCCGCTAAGCTGATCGCCTTTGAACGAGAAAAACACATGTTCGTCCCCGCAAGAAAAGGGGACGAAAAATGCAGCTGGCCGCCGACCCAAAATTCTCCTCTTGTGAGAACGCAAAAACAGGCTATCGCTGTAAGCTTTTCTGCTAACTTAAAGAACTTTACCCATATCAAAAGAAATAACTTAGCAACAGTATAATTTAAAAATTACAACTCAAACATGAACATTAAAATTTTACTATTCACTGTAAAATAATAAAATTAATAAGCACTGTAAAATAATACTTAAAAAATCTACACAAGAGAGGCCGCAGTCATCTCCTAAAAGTAAGGAAGGAGAATAGACTGCAAAACCTCAGAGGTACAGCGTTGACCGGTAAGTATGCCAATAATACGTACTAGTGGGTGCTACGGTGGAATCTAATTTTACCCGACACCACGACACCGACTGCAAGACCAGTATGACGACGCATAACACAACAGTGTAGCAGTTTCTCTTCATGGTGTCTACATATTCTAATCCGGCATCGTGGTACTGCAAGCAGAAGTGCGATCCGTTCGAAACCACAATGTCATGGGGTCCATGTCCGTTGTTTTGTGCCCCTTTGCAAATGCAAACGCCTGTGATTTAAATGTAAGCGAAGTAATGGACGCGAAGCAATGAACAGTTCATTGCACGTAAATCGTGTCGAATTGTTCATTCAGACACCGATTGTTTTAATACAGACTGCATTCGTTGTGATATGATTACGGATTTGCAGTGAGCTCCATGTATATCATGCGCACAATGTGCCTGTTCTTGAGTGGAGTTGTGTTACACGGTTGCAATTGCTCCTGTCCGTCAATTGTTCCCTCCTGCATTCATCAATTCCATATTCGCATTACTCTCTCTTGGCTACATCCGACACGATGACCGATTTGCTGAAAGGACAATCTGCAATCTTCGTATGCAGTGATTTTGGCTCAGTCGAACTCGAAACGAACTCGAATGATGCTCGTAGTTTTGTGCGAGACGTACTGAAGCTGTACACACAAAAAATATCAGGAGAGTACAATTTACGTTTTTGAAAACAGCAAACCTTTTAATATTAAAATTCTGCTTCCTTTATATGTAAAGAGCGGTGGAGTGTCCCATTATGTGCGCATGCGCTGAAATCGTAAATTATTTGCATATTTCATCTCGGTATACATATGATGGAAGTTTCAAGCTTTTTGGACGCTTCCTTAGTGATATCCCATTTTGCAAAGCCAGCAGTATAGTTCAAAATCATTCTTTGCGTCTGGCTCTTTTCCTAAAATATGAAGTAGCTCCTTGACAGAAGAACTTTCCAACACGCCGACTACCTGCAACAAAATTCATTCCGTTGAAGAGTACATTCGTCTTTATCACTGGTTATTGCTCATGCTCAGAATACCTTCCGAGCATTACATCTATTTATATACCTGACTAAATTGCTTGCTTCTCGGAACTATGCTGTAGTATTATGGGGAAAATTGATTACAGTTTTGCGTTAGACCGAATACGTTTTATTTACATAGAACAAAAAAAGGAGATGCAAAAAAGATGCAAGGAACATTACGTCCGCATCAGAAAACCGTAAATCCGCTATTATTGTTTTCATTTCATCGCTATTATCTCTGATAGAGTCTTTAGGATTCTTCTTTAAGGTTGCAAGGCATTATAAAAATTTGAGGCACCGCTCCTTTTGACACACAAGCGGTACAACATGTCTCCCTTTTTGCTTCAACGATTTATTTTTAGGAAAGAAAGGCTATTAATTTCGTCTTGGCATTTTGTGTTGAAAACTTTAAATGTGTGAATCACTTTTCAAATTGTTTCGATCAGCCCTTTGTTATGTTTAAAGAAATTAAATAATTAACAATCTGTATAAATGTATGTATGTTTCTTGCATTGTGATAAAACAACCGTACCTAGAGTCATTAAATTTTGAATAACGTAATCCTCCTCCTAGTATGGACATCTGCAAACCCAAATTTGAAATTTGTTTTATTACCGATTTCATATTTTGTAAAGCATGTATGAGTTTTTGATTAAGAAACTCAACGATTTCTAAGCGAGCAATGGGAATACCATAAGGAAAGAAAAATATGTTTATCTCCAGCGCACCAGACTGTTTATCGAAAATTCTATGATAGGGTCTTTTTAAAAAGATATACTCTTTTGAAATTACTTTGTGATATTGCCGTTGAATTTAATTTTATGGTTTAAATGCGAAGAACATGATGTTTAATAAATAAAAGGTAACACAAAATGTTTAAAAATGCCCCTTTGGACGTAATTTAAAATATGAAACCTTTTAGATTTTTTATTTACTTATTTTATTTTTAAATGTTTTTTAAAATTTTTATTTTTGTTTTATATTTTTAGTCCAAGGAGTTTCAAACAACATTTTTTTTTCAAATGAACTTCATTTTCTTTACAGAAGTTTAAACTTAATTTAAAATTAAGCTTAAGTAGTTACAAAGCTTATGCCCTGGTGAGTAGTGATTCATTTGCTTAATTTACGTTTTTCAGATTGTGTAATAAAAAGCAGGCCATTATAATGAAAGCGGTTGCATTAGGTTCATATATTACAAAAAAGATATCTAAAACTCTTACCTGATACATCTTCAGAATTCGTGACACCGGGTGTCTGATAATCACTTCCAAGTAAGAGATCTTTGATGTAACAGGCCAACTTGTCTGTAATAGTTTATTCACAGGAACATTAAATTACATTTTTTACAAAATATGTACTAAATATGTTAAGATAACTATCTCATATATTACATTTAACTGTTTTTCTAATTCAGAAGTTTTTGTCTTTACGCTCCTCTGATAGCGTTCGAATCTAGTCTCAATCTCAGATCTCATTCAGAGAAAGAAAAGGGAAGAATGCCTACCATCTAGTGATAAGAATGGGACATCCTCCCACCTTTTGATTTTGCATCAATGAGATGGGAAAATCAAAACTAAATTTATCAATAATAAATCAATATTTCAAGTATAATGTTTAGAAATACGAAAATTAACAAATGCACTAAAATATTACTTACAAAGGAATATTACACATCTAAACATTTTCTTACCATATCCAGATAACATAGTCTAATTTGCTACAGTTAGGACATTTAAACTTCTAAAATACTGAAAAGAAACAAAAAATTAGTATATCAGTTTAAAAATATGTAACAGGTTTTACAGTTTTACGTTCATATTTAGTTCGATAGTTTATATCACTGTCACACTTATCGGCAGAGTTCTTTCTATTCAGAGTCAAGTCACTAAACAAGTTATGTCTATCAAGTTCGAGAGGATAAATACGTTTCACAGGTCTTAGGAGTTCACCTGTTGCAGTTTTCACTTTGACAACACGCACTTCGTTGTCGTTTCCGGGATGCGTTCTACAACGCTACCTATTGGCCAATCTATTCTCTTCTTATTGTCGCTGCCGATAAACACCAAGTCATTTTTGTTGATAGTCCCAGTAGATCGTTTAGTTGGTCTTTGCACTAGGATAGCTAAATATTCATCACGAAATCTTTTGCGAAGCTTTTCTCTTAAGTTCTGGAAGAACTTGTATCTTTTTGTCAGATTGATGGTATCTAGGTGGTCTAAGTCTGGTACTTCGACGTCGTGAACATCTTGCAGAAATATTGAGGGAGTCAGTGCCGTAAGATCATTTGGATCTTCTGAAAGGTACGTAAGGGGTCTTGAGTTAATCACTGATTTGATATCACAAAGTAGAGTCAACATTTCATCGTAAGAAACACAGGAATTTCTGAGAACGTTTCTTAGCATCTTCTTCACTGTTTGTATCATCCTCTCCCACCAACCGCCCCCCCCCATGAAGTAGTTTGGGTATTAAACTTCCATTGTATTCTCGTAGTAGTTAAATTAAATTCTATTTCTTTCCAATGCATCGATCTTATTAGATTTTCAATTCCAACTAAATTGGTGATCTTTCCGCTGTAAATAATTCTTGGAATGCCTCTTCTAGCAATAAATCTTCTTAATCCCAAGATGAACCAGTTTGTTGATAAACTTTCTATCAGCTCAAGATGTATCTCGCGATAGACTGCGTAAGTAAAGAGCAAGATCCATGCCCTTTTTTCTTTCTTCAAATAAAGAGGACTAGCTACAACAACTCCGGTCACTTCAAACACCAGAGCATCTCTAACACGATCTTCACGAAGAGGCGCTGGAACAGTATCTATACTCTTCGCGCTATACCTTCTACAGTGAACGCATTTCATCAGAACTTTACGCACTGTTTTTTTTCCTCTCAGGATCCAGAATTTCTGTCGAATATTGGCTAGTACGAATTGCGTACCAGCATGGGATAATCATAAATGGTAATCTAAAATTAACCTATGAACTAAGTCATGATTGAGCAGCACAATTGAGCAGCGAAAACTTTCTTCTTATCTCTTCTAGTAATCTTGGTCTTTAACCGAATACGGTCATCGGAATCAACAAAGGTGCAAAATTTTTTAACTTTAAGTTCTTTGCCAAATGCATATTTTGCCTGCGCATTTTCCTTTCTACGGTTTATGCAGAAACAACTGGTTTCCTTTTTTATGAATTCATTGCTTCCATGTCCGGTATTTCCCTTTTTTAGGCCATTCATCCGTCGGCAATTTCAAAAACGGAGGTCCCTTCCCAGTGAGATATGGATAGGACTTTTGCTTACACCCACGTGAAGGGGGTATGCTGGATTTAAATATTAGGAGATGGGATTCCACTCGTCTGCATCACTCGTAGATCTAATTTCATTTACCCTGTTCATGACAAATGCAGCCCAACTTTCTTGATGCCGAATCCAATATAAGCCATTCATGGAGTAAGTCCAGTAAAAAATTTCAATTACAAACAAAAAATCTGTCTTAATAGAGTTCATTAGTCTGACACCTATCAAGCATGCCAAAAGTTCAAGTCTAGAAACAGACACACACTTTAATAGTGCCACACGAGCACGAGATTGTATCAGTTGACATTTAACGCTGGACGCTGGAACCACTTTCCTGTCTGAGATAAATGCATTCTCCATAAGCGTATTGCGAGGCATCGCAAAATACGTCAAACGATGAATCAGTCTCTCATTCAAAATCATTTAATATTTTTCTAGGAATCCTCACATCTTCCATAAATTTTAATTCCCGTTTCTATTTTGGGAATTTCTTTCCTAAATCATTAGGTAATCTGGTGTCCCAGGGTAATTTTCACTTCCAACATTCTTGCATTAGAATTTTTTGAATTAAAGTTACAGGGCACAGGAATCAAATTGGATCGAACGGTTGACTTGCTAAGACAAAATGACTCTTTTTGTTAAGTTATCATCATTATAGTCGTTAAATTTTGCATTACAAAACAGGACATCTGTTGAAACATCACAGTTTAAGCCTCCAACAGAAACAATTCCATCACGTAAAACTTCTTCTGAAATTTCTAATGTCTTTTCGTTTTCAATGCGAATTTGTGACTTATCCAATTGTATACCGTTATAGATCCATCCTTCCAGATCAAAACAGGATAGAAGCGCAATTTCTTTTGACTGCCTTACGAAATTCATCAGTTCCTCTTAGGGTTTACAACTTGTGACACAATTATCAACATACATGGATTTTTTCAGTTTAGATTCTGTTTCTTGCAGATGGTTTGGAACATTGTCCAAGTGATAATTCAGAGTAGCCCCTAAAAGAAATGGACTCCAAACACTACTCGCTCTGTCTAAAACCTTTCTTCTTATTAGGATCACCACCCTCCCACCATAAGAATTTGAGAAAATCGCAATCCTCATCTTTTATTCTTATCTGCAGAAATGCTTTTCGAATGTCGGCTGCTACCCCGTATTCATACAAGCGAAATTTATTCAGAATTTTGGGAAATCATTCCATGTAGTTAGGTCCCTTGGTCAGACAGTCATTTAAAGAAACCAATTTCTTCTCTTTAGCTGAAGCATCGAAGACTGGACTGATTTTAGTCGTGGAATGTTGTTTGATGACTGCTCTGTACGGAAGATAATGACAATTTGTTTCTGCTAATTCAATAGGTTTACGATTTCAGTCGCCTTTCAGCTATACTCTTATTGGTTGGCAAAATTTGATGACCTTCTATCCAAGGCAAGGATACTATGTACCTACCATCAAATCCCTTTTAAAAGTCTTCCCAAATTGTTCCTTAGATGCTTTTCCTAGTTCTTCCCTGAACTATTTCTCGGCAGTTTCTTTTATTCCAAGGGTATCTAATCCTCAAAGATCAGCAATCTGCGCTTCAGAAATATGTAAATATAACGAAAGCGTCGAAAAGGAATTTTCTGTTTCAAAATTGTCAATGTTGCCTTTTCCCATAATAGTCCACCCAAATCTAGTATTTACAGCAACTAATCTTCCCCAGGAAGAATTTCGATTTTGAATATAAATAAATTTGCAGCAACATCTGCCCCTACAACAAATAAATCTCTTGGTTCTTCTGAAATGATCTGCTATTTTCATGTCCAAAAACTGACGTAAATTCCTCTTTGTCTAAGTTCTCTTATCCAATGTATATTTTTGATTTTGGGAACAGAAGAAAATATTTTTCTTTCATCTAAGAGATTGATTTCGCAATTATACTATTTATCTACGCTACCCAGTTTTATTCTATAATGTTTATGTTTGTCAGAAACCTCTATGCGCACAGAAAGTAAAATGTTGAGATGTTGATCCATAGTAACAGCAAATTTTGCAAGTGAAATTCATGGCATAGAACACAGAATGTGGATTTATGTTGAAGAGGCAAGCTAGCAATCGAGGAGGATTAAATATTCATTATTATTTCAGTTGACATTTGTGGTCACAATTCGCTTGACTCTGTCATCGTGCCTATTCAAGAATATTTATATTTTTGGTACTTTTGTGATAGGAAGAGAGCAGCGAGGCAGCGTCTTAGCAATAACAGGAGTAGAAGCAGAAGTGAGCAGTTATTCCAGTATGGCAGTTTATTAAGAGAAAGTCTCGGTTTAAGTTCAGAATTAGCTATGTCATTAGCATTATGACAGTCTTATGATACAGATTGATACAGGAAAAGACATTAATATTTTTTAAAAAAGAGGGGGGAACTAAGCCGTCATTACTAGTTTATATTATAATTTTAATTTACGTAATTTTAATCTTGCATTATATGTTCAAATATAATGTTTAAAATAAAAAAAATATAAATATCCCAAAAATTGAAATTTGTAGCATCATAATACATCATGCATAACAGCATAATATGTCTCTTAAGCATTTTATAGTGCTGATTTTCCATTGAAGAAAAAAACTTTTATTTTGCATAAAATTTTACTTAGTAATACAATAGTTTTTGAAATGTTAAACATGTAAGCGGAACCATGAATAAACATAAAGCTAACTAATGTGTAATTTGTACAAGAGACTATATTAATTTTCTTTGATAGTTTTAAGTTTTACGTACTTTTCACGTAGGATTTATTAGAGTTTTCAGTGGTGTAGGATATAATGCAACTTTCTGTAATTTCTAAATTTTTGGTTTCCTTTTAAAACTGAGGTTTTATGATATGTATTCAGGATGATTTTCTTTGAGGATTGAGAGGAAACTGAGTTGTATTTAGATTTCATTTTCTTTCACTCATCTGAAATCGTATTTAGAGCGACTGAAATATGTTATACAAAACTCGTATATCTTTGAGTTTTTGGTAATATTGTGTCAACAGGTTTTTAAATATTATGATCTACAACAATGAGTCAAATTTATGCAGGGGTTAAATATCAAATTTATTTCTTGTACTCAACTTTTCTTAAGTCTGCATTTTAAAAGTCATCCGATGATTTTTCGCAATATAAATTTATTTAAACTGGATTGTTTCTTCCTAAAAATATATGTTTATGAAAATGAAATTTATTGTTTTTCAGGTTCTGATTTTAAAACACACGAACGGAGATTTATGACATTTTCTTAAAAGTGTAACATCAGAGATATTTTTTGATATTTGTTAAATATGATGTAATTGTAAAATCTCTCACTTTTAGAACTTCATTTGTAGTGTTAAGTATAATTTTTAAATTGCGTAAAGCAAAGTAAAGTATTGGAAAGAAAGGAAATTTGATGTTCTGTTCCGTTTGTAGAGTTTAGTAATTCTTATATGAATTTTGGAAAGATTAATTCAAAATGTACATTTCTATTTCAGAATTAATCTGTTATTTTATACCAAAATCCTGAGGTTTAAATTTACATAAAATTCTTAGATTTCATTATTTAGATATTTTAAGCAATTTTTCTAGTAACATGCTTAATTTACGAATGTATTTGCCCAAATATAAGAGAAATAAAGCATTTTTTTTAATTCAGTGTTATTGACTAATTCCTAAGTCCTATTTATATAAACCAACTTAAGGAAGATTATTATTCATATAAACTAAATTTCAAGTTATATGAAAATTTGTTAGAATAATATTTGAGGGTCTAGTTTTTTGTAAAATTGATAACATCAGATAATGCAATATTTCTGTTGGTAATGCAAATTGTATTTGTCTCGCTGAACTGAGGAGCGACGCAGACTCAAATTTGTTAGGGTTTTTAAAGCTTGCGTTTGGAACTCAGTTTTGTTGGGAATTCCTGGAGTTCTAAGTTTCTTTGAGATGCGCTTCTGAAGCTTGAGGTTTGCCGTGTTCTGTCGCCGTTTCTCCGGCAATGTGATGATTGGAAAACCAAAAAAGAAATTCGGTCAACATTAAGACTCTGAAGTTATTGGAGTTCTACCAAGGTAATCGCAAGTCACCTTGTAGAGTCATTAGGTTATTTTTAAGCAAGAGACATGAAACATGAGCAACGCCTTCTCCGGGAATCGAACCATGGATCTCTCGAACGTGCTGACCACTACACCACAAAGGGCATGCGAAGAAGGCGGGAGAAATACCTTATAATCTTACAATCCACTATTCTCGAACAACGAAACGCACAAATTCTCTAAACTGAAATTTTTAAAATTTTTACTTTTAAAGAAATATTTGATATTTCTAGAAAATGCTGTTTTATTTACATACTTACAACCAATACTAAAATGAATTATGAATTATGAATGTGCTTGAAAATATTTAATTATGGAATCTAGAACAGAATCTTAGAGTACACATTTAAAGCTGTACTTATATTGGCATTGATACTGAGGAGATTAGATACACTTCTTGGATGATATGAGTTTGGGTTTCTCCTATTAATCCGTTATATGAAGAGTTTTAATGCTTTAAAATAAAATATATTAAAAATCTAATACACATACTTTTGATCTTTCTGTCTGATGAACAATACAACTTTCTTTTCAAAAGAATTTTATTTACCGTTTAATATTCTCTGGCTTCTTTGCATTAATGTTCTAAGATTTTGGTGTGCATTCAGTATACTTTCGCTATAAGACGTAGACATGAGAAACGTAAAACAGGTCATGTTTTACTGACGGTAGATTGTGCCAGCTCTGTGAGTAATAATAATTATACGATTGTAGGGATTTATTATAAATAACCAGTTAAATTTAATTTGAAGTCCTTTCCTATAAGCTCTCATTCCCCTAATTGTCAGTGCCAGAAAATTTAAATTTGGTAGCGCGCGTGACGGAAAGCAAATTCTACCAGTGGGAGAAAAAGTTGAAATATCAAGTTCTAGAAGGGAAATTAGAGAGTCTGGGAAATTTCTCTGTGCGTGTTGTAGCGCGACCTTCGACTTAGTAATTATTGCTGGTTAAACGTGGCGTAACAGCTATTATTTTGCTGCCACTAAATTTATAAATGCTCTCTTCACAAACATGATAGTCTGAGTCCTATAGCGTAATGCTACTACTTTTTAATATCTTCAAATTCTGAGTTTAGTTCTTACTGTTTCAGTGACCGCCCAAGCAGAAGCGTAGTGTGTTGACGTCGAGTTGAAGCATTGTAAATAATTTAAAGAGTGTAATAAAGGGTAGTTTCAACCCTTCTTCTGTGCAGTTACTAATCTCCAGATTTCACACAAGAGATAGACAGCAGATCTTACATGATATTAAGACATTTTACTTGGGTAGCTGACGAAATTTGATTCGTATTTAATTTTTTGTTATGTCATATTAATTGACATTACATCTTACCGCAAACTGACTGGACAGAATATTTTTGTAAAAAAAATCTTTCACTTTATTCAGAATGTGAAACACAGCTACAAATACTTGACTAGGGAGAATTATCTTTCCTGAAGTTTTGCAAAGCATGCGATCTGTCAGCATAAACAATGCAGGTAAGCTCTCAGAATAAATTCTGCAAATTATGACTCTTAATAATGCAGAGCCTTATCTATTGTCAACCTATCGTTTGTGCAGTGTAAGGTTTATCCAATATTTTGAAGCGTTATGTTTACTAAACTACATTACGCTGTTATCCATACTACTTGGCAATTGTTGCCATATAAAATAAAAGACCTTTAATTTGCATGGTTAAATTTTCATCGGATCCTGGCATTTATAATGCGTAAGATCTTTATTTTTCAGTTTAATCAAATTAAAATTTAATTAAGTAATTTAAATGCAATAACACAATTTTTCAACATTTGAAAACTTTAATTTTTAATAAAATAATTAATCAGCATGATTTCTGACATATTTCACCTACAATCTATCAACTTGATATGAAAATTTGAATTAATTTTCTAATTAATAAAAAATTAATAAAATGCTTCTGCTTCTAAGTATTACATACCTATATTCAGAATCGTTGGATTTCATTTTAATCACACATATAATTGATGCAATTTAAAATCCATTCATTTTGTAATGCATTCGATTGGTTAAAAAGAGTAACACACATTTATTATAATTATACAAGATATTCCTAAAGCCGTATATTTTACAACACTCTAAAGAATCGGTTCCAAGGACTTAGCTGATAGTTATTAACCGACAAATTTATTTAGCTTCCGAGACAGTTAGCTGATATGTCAAATTTAACAGACACATTTGTTAACCCGCAAAAAATTTAGAAAAAAAATCAAGCCGACATACTCATTTAACCGACAGCATATTTTGTCGCCACACCGATTTAGCCGACATACTCATTTAACCGACAGCATATTTTGTCGCCACATCGATTTAGCCGACATGTTCCAATTACCGACAGGACTTTACCAAGACTTAATTATCCACCCGAACGTTTAAAGGAAACTCTGTGGCAAATATTTAGTAAAGTGTCCATATTTATTTCACGAAAGGCCGTTTCCATTTTATACAGCGAGAAAGTTTATAGACATGTCCCTCATTGTTGTCGGTTTTAAAGCTAAATAGTCAGACGGTTAGGTGGGCAGGAGAATGTGAAGAAGGCTTTAAGAAGATAAGGGGTAGAGTTTAAAATCGTTCCGGTTTTCGCACTGTTGCAACTTGTTCCCCCTCTTATGCCTTCTCGCGCTCGAAAAAGTTATAGTTTTGTTTAAAAATCTAACTAACTTAAAGCTGATTTCTGTTGTAACTGCAACAACAGAAAAGTTTTGTTGGCTGAGAAATTATATCTTCATTGGTAATGTATGAGTCTTAAAACAGAGACAAATGTTGAAAAAGAAAGAAGGGCTGGAAGTGAAAAAAATGAAGCAAAACTTTGGGAATATTTCTGGGAACATTTTCCAGATACACCTGATTGTACTTTGCAACGTTCAGCTAAGACCAAGAAAAATTAAGATTGCCGGGAAATTTCATACTAGACTTAAATTTATCGACGTTTTACTGAATTCGAAATCCTGGTTAAAAAGATAGCTATCAGAAATAATTTTCAGGGCGATGTCGGGAAACAATTATTAATAGGACAATTTTTTGAGTCCTGTGCTAAATGTTCTTTAATATCTATGTTCAAAATAATCACTTAATTCGATGTAAGACAGGAGTTTCATTCATAAATGTCAATTTTCATTGATTTATTTGCTTATACATTTTCTTACAAGTGAAATCTTGGTAAAGACTTGACATATTTTTACACATACACACAGAAAAACAAATTAGTAATATTTTACCCGATTTCGCATTATATTTTTGAGTATTTTTACTCTCATGTACTTTGAATACGGAAATTCTTTTTTAAAATTTCCATCATGTTAGCTAAATGTTCATTAATAATCGCTTTCAACGAGACATAACATCTTTTAAGTAAAACATTTCGCACAAATTACATTCAAGCTTTTCATAATTGCAAATGAAAGTTAATATTATAGGAATCTTTTACGTAATTTCGATGATTGTAATGTAATTAATGATGCTAAATTCTACCTATTCCAAAACAAAAATGCTAAAGATTATCTAATTCATTCCGACTTTCCTACATTGTATACTGTTTTATGCAGAACACTCATCTTAGACTAAATTTCCTACTATAATATAAAGACCTAAATACGAAATTAACATGTTTCACTAAAGGATATTACAACATTAGCTTTTTAAACGAAATGAGCAGAGAATCGTTGATGAATTTAAAACTGTTTAGCATAATTTGAGTAGTTTTAGGAAATATATTACAGAAAGCAATTATATTTGCCTACAGATGAATCTTAACTGATTCTTAACAGCTTCAATGTTACTAAGGGGAAAACCTGAAGTTTTATGTATCTAGATTCAACAGTATAAAAATCATTAATATTTTTCTATTGCTTAAAGAGTATTCTATCAAAGATTGTGAAAGACAATGTAAGTGATGTCGATTAATGAATACATATAAATATATATGTCGTTACATAATATAAATTTATTTGTTTTCCATTACCTACAGGGGCAAACGCAATTTGAAGCAAATGCTTAATAGTCTTTGAATTAAGCTTTTTGATAAGTAATACAGTTCTTCTCTCGTACAAAGAACAGAGCACCAGCAAATGAAGCAAAACTAGTTCTATGATTGTCCCAGAGACGTATCTGAAAATTCAAAATTTTACACTAGCTGCCATTCAATCAATACTTGTGCACAAAGCGGCTGGTTCGGATTATGGGGTAAACATTTAAGATATTTCGATCCTAAGGAATTTATAGAAACATCTTACAAAAGTGATGATTAATTGATGCTTGATAAATTATTTTAAAAGCGACTCACACAAGACTAAAAAGCAATAAATGTATACAGGTTAAATAATTGTTACGCAGAAAAGCCTATTCAGCATTGCGGTTACACTAACATATATTCTGTGGATATGTATTGCCTGAATATTCTTGTTAACACGTCTTCCATAGTGCCTCATCTTCTCCTCTCTTCTCTCATTCTGATTCTTCATGGCATTCATAGGAAGCAAACACTAATCCTACGTCAGTAATGTGATAATAACTCCTTAGATGAAAGCTGAAGAAAACTTCTGCCGTTTTTTGGGACATCATGCTATACACCTGAAAACTAAAGATTAGAAGTTTACATGGATATGAAATTGTAAGCTCTTTTCTTTAGTTTTTAGGTGTTGGTATTTATGACGATTTTTGAATCAATGGGACCATATTTCTACACTACTGATTGCCGGAAAAGACAAGATGTGACAAGCAAATACATTCAGCTATCATCAGGTAACTGTGAAGCTATAACTCTGTGAGACAGGAGGTTAATTGCTGTTAAAAGAAATATTAACAACTGTAGTATTAATGCATGAAAGTAATATATTCATTAATCCGATCTCTTTAGCAATTATGAATGAAAATGTTATATATATATATATATATATATATATATTCAGTCACCAGTCTGTCTCTTTTTATGCTGTAAAAACTACATCCCAAACTTCCCCATCATCTACTTCCCTTCCGAACCAGCGCAGAAGCAAGGAGCTTCATTTTGTCTCTCTTCACCGCCAAGATCCACCTCCATGAGAGAACCTGCCCTTCAGGAACTTTCACTGTTATGTTATCCACGGGAATACTTCAGGAACTCGCAAGAACAGGATAAAATTTGCCTGCTGAAAGCCAATATATTCATAAAGTTCCCTCCATCTAAGGTTAGATGATTTTATTCTTCTGTTGGCTGTTGTTAAATTGATTGTCGTTAATATAAAATACCACTATTTATTCCGTTACTGTCTTCATTTACTGGAACACTGATTGCATATATAATTTAAGGAAGTGGGCAGGGTGGAATGTTATTTTTTATTTTGTTCCATGTTTTATAGGGTTGCTGAATATGGTTTGGAGAAAGTTTTGTTAGGCAAACGATTTTCAGTATTTTCTGACGGAGTATAGCATGAGGCATTTTGCGATAACTGTAATGCTGCTTTTTATTTCTTAACTTGTGTTTACTAAGCAGCTCTGCCCCTTAGCTTGTACCATACCTGAAAATCCTCAGTTTTCCCCTCTCACATTTCGATGCAGAGAACTAAGGTTTTTAATTGTAGTAATAGTAATTTAATTGTATCTGCAAATTTTATTTATTGTTTACTAAGTCCATTAATAGTAATAATTGAGTATTTTTTGAGAAAGGGACAGTATTTTAGTTTAATGACAGTTTATAAAAACATTGCCATTTTGTGGGGAAGTAATGTTTCTTTTTCTCGTATTTAAATAGTTTTTTAGCAAAATTTAATTTTACGTAATTACATTCCAAAACTTCTTTTTAATATTATAATCTTCATTTTCCTGTATACCCAACAAGAGGCGAGAAAAGCACGTGTATTCTTAAACCACATAAATCTCTCATTTATCTTCCAGAACAAGTCAGCGCAATTCTTATCAAAGTTCACATAGAAATATTGTTTTAGCTTAAAATCAGGTTACCTAAAATTTGTAATTTAATAAAGCATTCATCGTATTGCAAAAATTTACTAGAATTCTGAAGTACATAAAATGCATACATATTTTTATTAATAAAAATAAATTTATTATAATGACATCAAAATTATAATATTCAAAACATGAATTACAAAATTTAATACACGTTTTTGAAGAAATGCAAGCTGAAAAACAGTTATCTTCTTTGAGGCTTTTACAGAAATACATAAGGTAATTCTAAGAAAATAATATGGAGCGAGAAATGTACGCCTTTTTAAAACGTAAAAAATTAATTATAATATTTCTTTTATGTTATTTTATAATATTTGTAGATTATTTCTTTATTTTATGATACATGTATATTAGTTGTAACAGTATGCATACAATTTCTATAAAGACATTAATGAAATTTTTCAAATTTGGTTTATACAAGAATAAATAAGTAAACCGAATTGATAAATTAATTAAGTTTAAATTTAACGAATTTACATTTTGTTGAAACCGAATTTAAAATTTTAAAAACACCAAGGCTTTCCTTTCGATTTTGATAGATCAAAATGAATATTTAATATTTATTTTCATTATTGTTACAAAGACATTGTTACATTATTACATTGTTACATTATTGTTTACATTATTGTTTTGTATATATGTAAGAAGTTTTAATGAAATTTTATCTAAAACAATAGATGTTTTGTATAATGTAGCATGAACTGCTTGAAAAAGCGAAGCTATGCGATGAAAAAAAAAAGGTTACAGGGAAAGTCTATTTAGCATTGAGATTAGCGGCTATCGCTCTGAATTGTTGCGATATCGCTAAGCTGACGATGACTTCGGGGACTAATTTTTGTCCTCCAATTTGGCGATCAATGACAAAAAGTCACCAAACATGACGCTATTTTCGTCAAATCCCTGTATAACTATAATTGAATAACTGTGATTGATCCTTATATGTCACTGTAATCGTACCCAGCCTTTACATGTAACTTTAACCCGTATATGCCTTCCAGAAATTTCGAGAAACAGAACTTAATGGAGATTTCTCGGCTGCTAGGGGAAAATATGAGACCGGAGGCTCTATGAAACTGGAGAGAGCATCAGCTCTCAGTTTTTAGTTTAAAGCTGACTTGGGAGCATTTGAGAGATCGAGCGAGGTTTTTTCTTTGGAAGTGCACTGCAGTGTGCTGTGTTTAATATTATTAGTAGTTTGAGCTAGTAGCTGCTGATTGTGCCCTGTTAAAGAGAAGAGCTGCATGAGTACTTTTGTGGAACGTTCCAGAATGGTAATGTGTTGCTTAAGGGAAATAAATTTTATAAAGCTGTCATTGGCTTTGTGGGGTCCTTGGGCAAGTTCTTGGGCCTCTCCCATGACCCTGCTCAGAGTGAAAGCTGGTTCAACTAAATTTTGCCTATCACCGATGGAACGACATCATGCAGAACTGGAAACCTCTTCCTAGAACTGAAGACATTCTGGAGACAGTTTCTGGAAACAAATGGGTTTCAAGAATTGAATTAAAAAGTGGGTATTGGCAGGTAGAGGTACAGTCTGATCACTGAGAAGAGATGGCATTTACTACCGGAAAGGGACTGTGCCAGTTCAAGTGATGTGATTTGGATTATGTAAAGCTCCGCCAACATCCGAACGTCTTACGGAAAGCGTTCTCAGAGCCTTTTCATTGAAGCCTGTCTGATTTATCTGGGTGCATCGACATCGAAGTGCAGAGTTTTAACGACAATTTAGAAAATCTTAGAAAGCTGCTTCAGAAACTGAAGGAAGCCAATCTAAACTTAAGTCCCATTAAATGTAAATTATTCAGATAGGAAATGACTTACCTTGGACATGTCCTCTCTGCCGAAGGTTTGTGTAAGGATCCCGAAAAGATGTTGTCTGTTAACGATTGTAGACGTCCTGGTAATATCCATCAGCTGAGAAGTTTCCTGCTGCTTTCCACCTACTATAAGAGGTTTATGAAGGACGTTTTCCCATTGCAAGACCCTTTCATCAGTTGAAAAGGAGCAAGTCAAAGTTTTTTAGTACAAAAGAATGTGAAGTTGCCTTTAAAAGACTGAAAGAAGACAACTCCGACGTACCCACAACTCGATAAACCATTTGTTCTTGACACGAATGCGAACAATGAAAGTATCGCTGCTGTTTTGTCCCAAGAACCAAATGCTGAAGAAAGTGTCGTAGCATACTGAAACAAATACCCATTTAAACCGAACAGAAATTAGTTTCACCAGGAAAGAATTGGTCTTTATAGTTAAAGACGTAGAACATTTCCATCGTTACCTCTTGGACCGAAATTTCCTGCTCCGCATAGATAATGCTTCATTGACCTAGCTTTTAAATTTCACGAATCGCTAGAGGCAAATAGCTAGATGGATGCAAAGAATAGATAAGAAAGACATCTCTATTATCCGTGAGCGAAGCGGAGCATGGAAACGCCGATGCTCTGTCTAGAAGACCCAGTCCAGAAATCTACCGGTATTGTCTAAGGCTTGAAGTCAAATACCGGCTGATTAATTCGTTCGTACGTGAAGGTTCGTATTGCATCGTCTGACCCAAACCTATGGAATGAGGAAGAAGTCAGAAAAGACAAGTTGAATGACTGGGACATTAAGCCTACAACTGATGTAAAGAATCTTCAAATAGTAAAACCACCTGGTAAACCACCACATTCCAATATATAGTCCTAAAACAAAGCAATATTCAGCTCTCTGGGACTCGCTCCATATTCGGAACGACACCTTATACTGCATTGCATTTTCAAATCGGATAACGGAGAGGCATTCCAATGGCAATTAATACTTTTAAGATCCCAGATACCGTGCGTCTTTAAAACTCGCATAACAGCCCAACAGGAGGCAACCTCAGAATGATGAAGACTATGTAGCGTTCAAAAGCGCTTCTACTGGTGTAAAGCAAGGGCTGACGTGCAAAAGTGATGTCAATCATGCGATGATTCTGCGGATTGGAAAGGACTGAAGAAATGGAACTAGAGATGCTACAACTTTATAATGATAACAAATAATGGAGCATTGTTTGAAAACACCGCCTTCAATATCCTGGCGCTTTTGCCACGACCTGCTGTTAGAAACAAATACATATTTGTTATCATTCATTACTTCATAAAATGGCTGAAGCCTATTCTATTCCTGATCAAAAGGCTGTCACTGTAGCAAATACAATGATGCAGCATTAGGTGTGCAATTTTGGAGTGCGTTTTCAGTTACATTCTGATCTAGAAACGAATTTCTTTTCGACTGTAATTGGGAAACTGTGTTAATTACTCTGCTTAGACAAACACGACACATTTACATCCACAGTCAGTCGACATGATAGAGATGTTTAATCGAACCAGTCTGAACAACTTCTCGTTGATGGTTTTCAGAAGCCAACAGGACTGGGACGAGAAGTTACCTCTGTTCTTACTGGCCTATCAAAGTGCTGTCCACGAGACTGCCAACTATTCCCCATCATATAGGCTCTTCGGTCGGGACCTTAGTCTTCTTCGTGATCTCTTGTTTGGTTGCCCTCAGGACGCACCTTTATCGCCTGACGAGTACACAAAGCACGGTTTAATGTGCTGGACAATTTGCCAGAAGGCGTGTCAAATTTACGATGGTGAAGACTGGAAGCGACACTAGAGCTGTAGATTCAACAAAAACGGCCGGGTGTGGTTTTAGAATCCGATTTGACGATAAAGACTTTCTCTTAAATTACAGTCATCCTGGACTCTCTTTCAACAGTCCAAAACAACTTCGCATTTCGGATCCATAAGTTATCCAATTCTAAGCCTAAAATCGCCAATTACGACATACTATCCTCTTACTATGGCCATAGTACGTAGATTTTACAGCGTATATATATATATATTGTATATAATGTAAGTAATAAACTAAGTCCATAATCCTATTTGTATACAAATTTGTAAATTCGTACGTTTGATTATTTTTTCAGTATTTGATTTGTTGCATGGTATTTAATGGAAATATTGTTTCAGAAATGCATTGATTTCCCTTAGTTGTAAGTATGCTTTCCTGTCCAAGAATTGCACTGGATGGTGCATTTAGAAATTGGAAAGGGAGCAGTGTCACCAATTTTGCAAATATTCAAATAATTTTATTGAAATTTTATGAAACTCTAGTGTCCTTTCTATAATGTAACATGAAATGCTTGAAAAAGGCCAACTCTGCGGGAAAATATGGCAAAAATGAGGAAGCCTATTTAACATTGTGCTAAATTGCTATTTCTCTAAATCTGCGAGATATTTTCAAAGTGGTGATGTTTTGGCGACTAAATTTTGTCCTCAAATTTTGATAAAAGTCGCCAAACATTGAGAACATTTGGCGACATTTTCGTTCAGTCCATGTACGACTGTAATTGGTACTGTAATTTAATAACTGTGGTTGATCTTTACGTACAATCAAAGGTTTACGTGTTTTCTTTTAATTTTTAAATTTAACTGCAAACTCAACCTCTCTTGGTGACGTCACAAACTAAAAAATAGTACTAAAATTCTCATAAAAATATACTGAATTCATTAAATCAAAGCAAAGAGACTAGTGATAGGAAACAAAATAGTTAATACATTAAGCTAGATTAAATTTTCATAAATCCTCAACACAGTAAATAAGGTTTTATTATATCAACTCTCAACTCTTAAGTTCAATAAGAAATGAAAATACCTCCATGGTGTTTTTTTAAAATTAAAGATTATTAATCATGTAAGATGCATTCCCGAAACAAAATCATCAACACGCTATCTCTCACTAGAACTAACTAAATCAGCTCTGCTTCCTGTAAACACATAAATTTCAATACAACCTTAGAGATAGCCACAAACAATTTTCATTTAAGTAAAACATAGAGCAGATTAAAACACCAGGAAAAGATAAATCTCACACTAAGAAGTCAAAACACCAGTTCAGTTAAATTAATAAATCTGATCGTATAGTCATTAACGTCATTAAATTTCTCCTACGCCCGCAATAAACTACCCAGGTTCGAATGGAAGTTTAACCATGTTTTCCAAAAGGATCACATGGGTGACCTACAGTAGTCCACAAGATTAAAAAACACAAAAAATACAATAGTAAATCAATAACATACATTTATTTAATATACCAAAAATTTTAATTACGAACAGCTGATCAGACTACCGCTACAAAGCATTATCCAAAAACTTCTGGTAAAGTTACATTTGACAATCTGTACAACTATCAATATTGTACCCAAAAAATTTACTAGTTATGCACATTATGAAACTCACATTTCAATTTTCCAATAAGAAATAATTCAATTTGTAACAATGAACAATGTATCTTCTGACAAATTGAAATTAATTAATCTACTTGATAGAATATCGAATGCACATCAATTCAGTGAAAATTTTCTTTAAGAAAGAACTACTTGCCCTCAATCTAATTTAAATTACTACCCATATCAATTTTCACCGGGAGCCGCCGGCTCATTTGGTAAACACGTCGGAAACAATATTCGGACGATAGTCTTCGAAACCATAGTCTGTTAACCTTTAGTGGCACTCATGGTTGGCTAGTTCATTCGCTGTAAAAAAACCAAGTCTGATGACTCCTTCCAAATACTTCACCTCCTTTTCCAGTATCCCACACTGTCAATTAGTAGAAAATCATTATCACTCAGACAACCACAACAATTCTGGAAGCCGCAACCACTCTGTGGAACTCGGGGAACTACCGGATCATTTCGTGCACAAGTCGGAAACAATATTCGGATGAAACAAAATAGTCGTCAAATTGAGACACTCACGGTTAGCTATTTCATACGCTGTCAAAACCAAGTCGGACGACTCCAACACTTCGCCTCCTTCTTGAGAATCCAGCGCAGTCAATCATTAGAAAATGATTATTACGCCGTCAGCCTCGCCGAGTCTCTGTAACAGGAAGTCCTACAACATAAATGTCCACATTTTCTGCTGCGAAAAATCCACCATCAAAGCAAACAGATCGAACCGTTTGAGAATAGTAACGTAGCGTAGATCTTAACTGAAATTCCCCGAAGACGGCACGATGGGAGATAGCATCATTCTCGGGCTAATTCTCGCACCGAAAATTTTCCTGTAACCGCAACCGTAGCACTGACGGTCCCGAGGAGAGGGGGGGCGCCGGGATCTCTCTCTCTCCTAAAAAAAGGACTCGAAAATCTGACAAAATCTTAAAAAAGTCTCTCTCGCCACGGGAGCGACCAATTTTAAAACCTGGCGGCGCTCAAAATGTGGACCGCCTCTATAATTACTATTCGTTCAAAAATGTCCATAAAATTAAAATTCACCAATGATGCACAAAAGAGTAACCCTCTCTAAACACTAGGACGAGACCAATAAATACCAACCAAAATTATAAAAAAATCAGTCCTATCTTTGCACAATGACAAGCCCCTATTTTTCAAACTCAAAACCAAGGGATGTTTACATCGTAAATCGGTTAACGATTGCGACTCTCTAGACAAATACTGAATTTTTGTACCCCATAATTCTATCAAGAATCGACGCCGCCAGAGCTGTTTGCTTTTGAACGAGAAAAACACATGTTCGCCCCGCAAGATAAGGTGACGAAAAATGCAGCTGGCTGCCGATCCTTAACCCCGAAATTCTCCACGTGAGAACTCAAAAACTGCCTATTGCTGTACAAGCTTTTCTGTTTACTTAAAGGAACTTTATCCCGATCAAAAGAAAAAATTTAACAACAGTATATAGAAATATTTCTCAGTGGCTAAGGGAAACCTATATCAGATGGAAGTCAGCATCAGCTCTCAGGTTTTAGTTCAGAGCTGACTTCGGAGTATTGAGAGATTGCGCGAGCTTGGCTTTTTCGATGCATCTTGCATTATGTTGTGTCGAACATTTTTAATAGTTTGAATCGGTAACTAGCTACTGTGCTGTGTTATACTGACAAGAGCTGTATGAATACTTTTGCAAAAAGTTCCAGGTTTGTAAAGTGTTTTTTGGGGAAAATAATTTTTATCAAGGTAGCATCGGTTCTTACGAACTCATACGCATGCGCACATTTTCGAATATTAATAATTAATCGTCCGTAGTCGTCTGGTGACTAGCTCGGAATCCTCTCTTTGTTATCCTTAATTTTCTGCACAAACTACTCTTTCCTTGAAAACTACTGATTATTTACTGTTTCATCCCGTTTATTCGATTTGAATACATGAACTGTGTCATTATATCATGTTTTTATTCTAAATTAATTATTATGCTTCTAAACTAATGAAATATAAAATTATAATGAGAAATTAATGAATATGCAA
Source organism: Stegodyphus mimosarum (assembly GCA_000611955.2). Lineage (NCBI taxonomy): Eukaryota > Metazoa > Arthropoda > Arachnida > Araneae > Eresidae > Stegodyphus > Stegodyphus mimosarum. The sequence goes on along the minus strand of KK112513.1, from coordinate 43,746 downwards.
AAGCAAGTATTAGCGCATATTAGGCACATATTTAGCAACTAACAACAATAACATCAAATCAACCATACATGCTCTATCTACAGCAATCTAAATTGTCGAACGCTCTGACGCGACAGTATTGTTACGGACTTCATATTTATTTGGCTATTTATTTAGAATTGCAATTAAAATTGCTTTATTTTCCCTTGAAACGCAGACGATTTTTGAAAAGAAAGCTACGTCGGAAAAATAAAAACAGAAGAGCACGTGCATTTAATATTTAATAAATAAATATCTCGTAATTAATGTTGACATCCAGAAAAATATAGAAAAATCGAGATGTTCTAGTGATAATTAAAAAGCTTATAAAAGCCGAATTGAAACACCTCATCTCAGTTGTAGTTGTAGTTGTAGCTGTAGCTGTTTAAAGTGAACTATTGTTGTTTACTTAATACTGTTATTAATTGTAGGCGATTTTGCTGTGAGATAGAATTAGTTTATCTGTTTTAAAGTGAGTTCTGCTTAACGTTTGAGATATTGTGGTATTGTACTAATATCTCTGAAGAAATATTTCAGCATTTTGAATTTATTTCTTGCGGAAAGAATAAATTTTTGTTAACTTCTAAACTACTTGTGCATTCAATACATAACAAACCCGTACGCACGGAACAGTATTTACATCTGCAATGGTAAGTCTTAAATTTAACACATTAGAAATTATTATATTGATTGTTTTATATATTAAGTTCTTATAAATTACTAACTTTCAAAATTTGAATTAGATTACTACTAATGGTAGCCGAAATTATTATATTGATTGTTTTATATATTAAGTTCTTATAAATTACTAACTTTCAAAATTTGAATTAAATTACTACTAATGGTAGCCGATTATTATTAATATAAACCGGTTAATCATTTGAACCGTAACATATATGCAGATATTTTTTTTATTTAATAACATTGACTTTTATAATAATCTCGTCATTTAATATCAAAATTTTGAATTGAGAATTTTCCGTTAATCTTGTTATTGAATTTGTTTTTAATTTTGATTCATGATATAGTCTTTTGTATTAGGGATAATACATGATTGCGCCCTTAGTGCGGTTGGAATTATTTTATGACAGAAACAGAAGTTACCCTAATAACCAATGGGATCTGCAAGGCAAGCTGTGGAAGGCTATTTGAATATAGAAAAGCCACGAGGCTAGCTGAATAAGAGGAATTATTCGTGCTACACATATTTATCAGTTACTGTTTAAATAAATAGATTTCTTTTAGTTACAAAATGAAAACTGGATTTTGGTTTGCTTGACAATTTTTATGCGTAGGTCTTCGGTTCATAAAACACGCATTCGTATAACATTAGATTTACAGGTATAATTGTCATTATTGGCGGAGGCGTATTGCCTGTCCTTGCTTTACAATTATTTCCAATGCGCAAAAGTTCGGGGGAACAAGTTGCAGATGGAACTTCCGTTTTTACTCCGAATTCAAGAATCTTCAAAATATGAATGCTTGAGTTTGACTACTTACAGAGTAATCTAAAATGTAAAAGAAAAAAAGTTCCTTTTTCCGATACAGGTTTTATTTCACTGTGTTACAAAATTCTGTGGCAGAAGTGAAATGCAGTGTGGCTTGGAAATGATGGGACACGTGTAAACCGTCGGAAAAAAATCTTTTGCACAGCAACGCAAATAAAAATCGCATCGATGGAATGAAATACGAATTGAATGTAAATACCGCGATTCAAAGTAAAGGACCAGGAAGAAAAACTTATCTGCCTTTACGAATTGAAACTTCTGTCGTTCCAGACTCCAGTTTACATAAAGCCTTTCTTGTTTGGAAATCGCTTATCCTATTTCCTTTCAACGGTATTCTCCGTTTCACTCTTCCAGCATTAACCTGGATCATAAACAAATCTTTTGTAATTAAGCATGCTCAAACATTCAGAAAATTATAGAATTTCATAGAAATTTGTTTTTTCCTTTTCTTGCATGTATTTTTATATAGGTTATTCTGAAAAACCTTACTGCAATTTTCTTTTTACATTAATTATTGATTTAGATATGTAATTATTATTTTAAAGTTTCTTAAAAATAAAACATAGCATTTTATGAAAAATGTTTCTTTCCTATTGGTGGGAGAACTTTATAATGTAAAACAGAACCTTCTACAGGCTCCACCTAGATGAAACACTCAATAATTAAAATATTCATTGCGATTAGACAAACAAGAAGAAAAAATGTTAAAAATTTTCTTAGATATTAGTAGTTCATATTTTCATTTATTTTACCTACAAAGGTATATTGAAGGTTTTGTGCTTAACTCATTAAGGGATAAGAATCAAAGAATTATTTTTAAATTATCGATAATTGCTTAATGGAAAGTTTGCTCCTATGTTATACAAAAATGTGGATTTACTTTCGAGAGCATCTATTTATGCGTATTTGCGCGTTATTCAGCAGGTCATAACGCTGCTGGAAAAATTGTAACTAAAATTAAAACTGACCAATCATGGCTTTAGATTCGTTTTTGCATCTACGCAGTATAAATTCTGCTTCGCGAGGACCAATGAACTTTTTATTATTTCTCATTTCTCATTTAAAATAGATTGCCGCTTATGCTTTCCTGCCTAAAATGACGTCGCAAATTTTTATGCCGCATATAAGAAATTATCGTAATTGCTATGATTAAAGAGTATGTTGTCAACAATTGATTATTCTAGTGTGCCTTCAGATCTGCAAATAAAGGTTTTAATTGGCTGAATTTAGTTTGGTATCAAATCTTTCCTCTCGCCTTACCACTTTACCAGCTCGACTGTGTTCCGAAAATATGATATATATATATATATATGTATATATAATACACTCATGTCCATAAATTAAGGATAATTCGGTGTCACGCGGAAATCGAACTCTAAAATAAATATATTACCTGTAAAATCACTACACACATCTTCAAGAATCATATGCAAATTTCAGGAAGTAACCAGATGACACCGATGGTACGTCACAATGACGAGAGTGTAAGAGAGTGATATATAAGGAATACAGGCAAAGAAGAAAAATTGTTCGCAGGCGCTTTATAAGCATTTCAGTGCAACGTGGTAGAATTATCGGCCGTCTGGAATGTGGGCTTACTCAACTGGAAGTATCAGACGAACTTGGAATTGCCCAGAGTGTCATCTGCAGGCTTTGGCCACAATTCCAAGATGATGGTAATGTGAGTAGACGTTAAGCACAGGTCGCCCCAGAGTTACAACGCCGAATGAGGACAGGTATTTAGCAGTTACTGCCAAAAGAAACAGGGGGAGCACAGCCTCAGACCTGTCTCGTCAGCTCTCTTCAGCCACCGGTACGACAATTTCAAGGCATACCGTGTACAGACGCTTAGGGCAGATTGGTCTATATGTTCGTAGATCTGTCAGATGCGTTCCACTTACTGCAACTCACTGTCGCCTGCGGTTAGCCTGGAGTAGAGAGCATGCATTGTGGACACCGCAACAGTGGGCTTGTGTGATGTTTTCCGACGAGTCCAGGTTTAGCTTCCAGTCTGATTCTCGCCGGACTTTCATATGGAGAGCTCCAGATACTCGTTACCACCAAGAAAACATCATTGAACGACACCGTTACGGTGGTGCAGGAGTGCTCGTTTGCGGTGGAATTATTCTTGGTTCCAGAACTGACCTGCATGTTCAAATTGGAACCATACAAGCCAAATCTATCGGGACATCATTCTGGAACAACATGTAAGTTTGTTTCGGGGCGCCATGGGCGCACAATTTGTGTTTATAGATGACAACGCCAGTCCTCACTGTGCAAACATCATAAGCGAATGCCTTCACTTGGAGGATATCATCCGTATGGACTTGCCAGCATTCTCACCGGACCTGAATCCAGTAGAGCACGTGTGGGACATGCTTGGCCGACGAGTTGCAGCCCGTGAACCTCCTCCTACATGTCTACCGGAACTTCGGAGAGCATTGCTTTTTGAGTGGTGTAGTATCCCCCAAGATCAGATCGATAATTTGATACTCAGCATGAGGAGGCGTTGTACGGACTGTATTGAATCGTCTGGGAGACATACAATGTATTAACAATCACACCAACCATGTAATATTGGTTTTTTGTAAATAGGGTTTTTTTTGTAATTTGCTCCAGGGAGAAAAATCGCTAATTTTTTTAATAATATCAAACATATAGCATCTTTTTTTGCTCTTTACCTTTTGTTTAATAAATAAGCTTTACAAATAAGTCAAATTTGATTTGCTTCTAACTCTTCCTTCCTTTGCCTGATTTTGCATTATCCTTAATTTATGGACATGAGTGTAGTTTTCAGCTTACGCATTTCACGTGCTGACAAAACAGAAATACCTGTTCGGGGAAAAGTCTGAAACTTAGTCTGCGAGATCTAGCGAAATATGTACGCAGCTCTGACTGCAATAGTTATTAGCCAAAAATTGCAGTTTGCCAGAAAAGCTATGAATTTCGTTTTGGCATTTTGCGTTGGTTTACAGTAAAAGTCTGAATCACTTTTTAAATAGTTGCTATCGAATATTACAGACCTGCACTGTATGTAAAGAAATTCAATAATAAAAAATCTGCATGAAATGTATGTATATTACTCGCATTGTGAAAAAGCAGCGGTACCAAGACATATCAAATTTTGAATAACGTAGTCCTCCACTGGAATATAGCCATCCAGAAGCCCATATTTGGAATTTGGAATTTGTTTTATTATGTATTTCATATTTCATAAAGCTTCAACGACTTAAAGCGATTTATCTCTCTGTTTTTAAATACTTCGTGATATTGCTATTGAATTGAATTTTAGTTTAAGTGCGAATAACATGATATTTAGTAAGTGTAGATAACAAACGAAACGTTAAGAAAATGAAAAATAAAAAATATGAAAGCTTTCAGATTTTATATTACGCCAAAAAAGGGCGTTTTTTTAACATTCATTCAACAGCAATACCGCAAAATAATTTTAAAATGAGCATATCTATAGAATTTCCGATACACAATCTTGCGCGCTGGAAAAATTTTCTTTTCTTTTTTTTCCCGTACAGCGTTGTGATTGCTCGCTTTGAAATCGTTGAGTTTCTTAATCAAAAATTCGTTAAAGTGTTTCAAAATATGAAATCGATAATAAAACAAGTTCCAAATTTGGGCTTCCAGATGCCCATATTCGGAGGAGGATTGCGTTATTCAAAATTTGATGGCTCTAGGTACCGTTGTTTTCTCATAATGCTAGAAACATACATACATTTATGCAGATTCTTCATTATTTATTTTCCTTAAATGTAACACAGGGCGATAATATTTGATGGCAACAGTTTGAAAAATGATATGGACATCTACAGTGAATCGACGCTAAATGTCAATGTTTAATAGTCATTCTGAGCTAATGTTTGCTTGGGCTAAAAACGCCCCTTCGCCCGTGACACAAATCTGAAAGCTTTCAGATATTTTTTTCTTTTTATTAAATAATTATATACGAATCTTGTAAAATAAATTATATTAATATTTTAGGAAATAATTTCCCATCAAATTTTTATTCTTGCATTTCGCTTGCCACTAAACAGCTCAATTTGAATGCGAAATTTTTTGTTCTGCATCATGCGTTGCCAGCTTCATATTAGTATGTTCACATCAGCTGCAGTTCAGCAGCCAACAG
>KK112513.1:23222-38038 GCA_000611955.2 Stegodyphus mimosarum | reverse complement strand
AAATAATTGCACATAGAATAGTACTTTTTATCACTCATTTCCGTATGCAATTTTGTAGTATCGAAGATAACAATCGTAGGCTGTCATTTGGTAAGGATATGCTAACTGACAAAACCTTTCTGGTCTCTGTTTTTTTCAGACAGAAATTTATGAATATCGGGAAACATTTCACGTGAATTAACAAGTATTCCTCATTTCCTTATTTAACGTCTTCACCTGTAGATTAATTTATTGTTTGCGCAAAAGCATTTATTTCAAATTTTCAGTTTTCTTTTCTCACTGATTACAAGGGGCTAATTTTAATAAAAAATATTGAATTCCAAAGCATCGGTAGCCATTTTTGTAAACAAACTGCTAAAAACTTTTTATTGAAATTTAGTTTAATGCTGGGAGTGACAAGTCACGCTCCTTTAATTTTAACTAATAGCCATTCGACAGGAAAGATTTTGGTAAAAGTCGCAATGGCATACCGCACTTTGTGAAAATTTGGAATCCATGTAAAAGTATTTCGATTAGCCCTTAGCTTATCACAGCTGTTGAGTAAAAAATAATAATTTTAGATTTTTCGCACTTAATTAAAATGATCACTCATGCTCCAGATTAATTCATTTAATGAAACATAGATAAAAGCTGCAACTATGCAATTTCAGACTCAAACTGCATAGTGCGCTCGAGAAAAATTTACTGAAGTCAGAAGGAGTGTTTCGATTACCTAGTAGCTTAGTATAACTCTTGTGAAAAAATGATAGTTTAGATTTCCACGCGTAATTAATGTGAGAATCCATACAGAGAGAGTCTCTCTAATTTTCAATTATTTACTCCCACCAAATAACAGTTTGAATCCTAGAGATGCATTAAATGCAAACTAGATTACTTCCTGGCCAAGTAGCAAAACAATGCAGAAACCTCGTCGCCATGGTGTTTCAAAAATGTCCCATCATGTTTTTAACACGCCTCGATGTCTGCGAAATTCAACAGTATTGCTACCGCCGCAAAAATTTCCATTTTGACGGCTTTATCTCCACTCTTTTTGGTACAAAGGCGTCACTTTCGCTTCTATACAAACCGAACTTCTGTTGAAAACACGTAGGATGTTAGGTATTGCGAAGTCTTAGTGACGCCTAAGTCTTTGCAGCAAGCTACTCTTTTTGTGATTATTAAGAAGGCGTCATTTGAAAACCTTTTAATAAATATAATTCCCATTTAACAAAACATTATACTTACTAAAATTTGTACACTTAATTTTTCAAACTGTTCCAGTGATTCCTCTCAAAGTGCATGTTTCCAAGTATTCTAAATTTCTGAAACTGATCTACGTACGCAAATTTTGGAACATTCGCAGATACATTATTATTAGTTATTTTGAAGTAGAAGATGTGAAAAACGAGGAAAGCTCCCGTCGGGACTCGAACCCAGATCTCACGAATACATGCCGAGTTTGCTAACCGTTACATCACGAAGGCATGCTGGAAGAAGAGAGAAAATTATACTCCCCCCTTTTAAAGGGCAACTGGGATAAGGGGACACAATCACAAACTCCTGGTGTTTAAGAATAACCATCCACCACATTTTAGTTCGAGTGCCACTGTAGAGTCATTCGGTTATTTTGATGTTGTCGACGTGAAAAATGAGCAATGTCCTCTCGAATGCGCGCCAAGTGTGCTAACAGTTACACCACGAACGCATACTGGAAGGAGAGAGAAAATACCTTATACATTTCTATAAATGATTAGTTGTAAAAATAGTTAAATAGAACTGAATAAAAACTTCAAAGCTATTTAGATCTTATCTGAAGTATTTTTATCTCTGAAGGGCTCTTCATTATTTAATTTAATTTGTATTTAACAAACTGAACTGAGAAAATAGGCTTTCAATGATAAGGTTTATTATCTTCTTTGAACAATTTATCCTGCAATAAAAGGGCTGGGAACATTTTCGTAAATTAATGCATATGTCAAATCAGATCAATGGATGTTTACTGGATGTCTCACTACAAATCGTTATAGATTTGTAGCGAAACAACCAGCAATTAAAAATTAGATTGATCGTCAGTTATACAGAATCGGAAATGAAAACATACTTTAGGGCATAGCTGATGCTTAGTTGCGTATGTCTTCGCTTTCTACTACATTTTTCTGTACATAGTTTTGGCTACTGAAATCTATAATAATGAAATACCTATCTCTGTCTGTGTATAGTGTGTACAGACAGATTGAACAGAGCTACGCTAATTGGTGCATATGTTGTCCGAGTTGTAAATTATGCATCTGGAAGCGAATTTTTCAAAATTCAATTTATTTATATATTTTTATTTTTATTATTACTAATACCACACATATCTTCACTTACGAATAAGCCATTAATCTCACATTTTGCTCGTCTGTCAGGGGAAAAGTGGGAAAAATTTGCTTGAAATGAAATTTATTTATAGTCCCTACCTTAATTTACTGAGATTTAAAGATTTTTTCGAAAGCTCATGTTTTTTTTCTATTTCTCAGACTTCTTTTCGATTACTTCACGTCATCATTTTGAGATTTTAACGTCTCAAATGTATCTCTATTAAAATACTTCAAATTTTAACAGCTTATAAGACAACTTTTCTATGTCTGAAGAAATAATGATTAAAAATTATTAATTTTTTAACTCTTTAAAAATAAAAATGATTAAAAATTGTTAATTAAGCATGTTTCTACATTTTTCACTGAACCATTTTCTCCCATTTTTTTGCCCCATGCACGATTCCGCCATTCCTAGAAGATCATTTTTCCCTCTCCTTTGCCAAACTTGGAAAAATAAATATATATATTTATCTATTTTATATGATTTTTTAAAAGTATTTAATAAATTAAACAACGAAAAGTGCAGATAAGATTGATAAATACGTAACAGGTAAGTAAAAGTCTCACATTTTCCCCTTAAGCTATAAAACTCCCCCCTCTCCGTTTGAGCACCCTTCTCTAAACATTTCGCTGCTGGAAGATTTGAGCTGCAAACAACAACCTGTCTCCCTCTGTTACCATGGAAACGCTGGCAGATGAGTCATGAGGAAAACGTGAACAGAAAGGCCTGGGGTGACTGCATGTTCTAGCTTTGAGCATGGTGATGTGGTGTAATAGGAATGAAACGTCTTAGGTACCAACGGAATGGTTAATTCAGACGAAGATAAAGCTAACACCTTTGCAGATATGCTAGAAAAAACGTTTACGCCCAATACTACCCCTTACGACAACAATCATATCGCCAAAGTTAATGAAACCGTTAGTACCTTCTTAAAAATCCCAAGTCCTTTGAACTTTACATTCCTCGCCAGGCCAAAGCTGATTGCCGATTATATTAGCTCCTTAAAGCCCAAAAAAGCTCCAGGTGTTGATGGTATTTCTACCAAAGCGCTGAAACATCTTCCTATAAATGATATCACTTGTCTTACTAAGACTATCAACTCTATGATCAAATTCTCTTACTTCCCTAATATATGGAAACATATCATCATCGTCATCTTCTCCAAATTGCATCAATATTCAACATTTGCACAACTATCGCCCAATCAGCCTCCTCAGTCAACTTTCTAAAACAGAAGAAAAAATTATTCTATATCATCTTAATCAAATTATTCCACAGATCTCCTACATTCCAGAAGAACAGTTTGGCCAAAGAATATGTACTGCTAAGAAGGAAAACTTCGCAGAAGCAGAAGTGGCTCCCTTCCAACGAAAAGGGAAACAACTGCGCATGCGTGAAATATCTGTCGCCAAAAAGCGCCAAAGCTCGAAGCTGAATGTCGAAGTTGGTTTGGACAGGTTCGACCGTTAAGTTTAGCAAGAGTTTAAACAAAGAATAGGTTCTTTGGTTTCAAGTAGCGATATGGACAATGGAAGTTCAACAGCCAGTGAAAGTGAAACTTCACCTAATACTTCATCATTTCCGAGTTTAAATTATCGCGACAAGTCAAAGAACGATTCATCTTAACCCGTGTTCCTCAATTTCCTATACACGTCGCGGAGGGGGAAAATGTCGGCTAGGTACCAAAGAATCAGTACATCACAAAGAGGAAATTCTCGCCAACAGATTCCGTCGCCAAATCCCTTGGCGAATGTTCCCTTTTCTTTGTAGCGGCGTTGCAGACAAAGTGGCTTACACTACGTCTATGGAGCCTTTCCTTCTTTACATAGAGGTTCTTTGGTTTGGCTTCCGCATCTTCATAGTACTAATCACCAGCTGATTCGTGTCATCAACTATATTACTGATGGTTTTAATTATAAGTTCCCAACCGGAGCCATTTTTCTAGATATTGCGAAAGCTTGAGCTCTGCGATGAGCTTTGAACAAAGGCATCTAGAAAATGTTGTTAAGGCAAACTAGATGCTAATAGCCTAAAAGTCGTTCTATATAAAGAACATTATGCAGAAAGCGTTAAGTCTCAGCTGGTGTTCGAGCTGTTCGAAAAACATCAGGTGAAGATTCATAGTGGAAGAATTAACTTTATTTGCATTGAAAAATGTGGATATTGTGAAAGTATTGAATGGAAAAAACGCTGAAATGGAAATGATACTATTCATTATATCGACGTCGTGTAATGGATTCCTTCGAACGAGGAATCTCGGTACATTGTAAGAATTGTTAGCTGTGAATTTTGAAAGCTATGTGGTACTGGAAAGAGCTGTAAACAAGAATACTTCAAAAGATCCAACGGTAGTTATGGAAAATCTTCGGTGGAAGAAGTGACGAAAATTTCGAGGAAAGAGCTAAGGACGGATATCGGTAGAACACTCGGCCGAGGAATCGTAGTTTCTAATCCGCAACTAATATTTCAAAATTAGGCAGAAATAGACACTGTTAAGAAAATTTCTTAAGCGGAACATTAAACATTAACAGTAGGTATCATCATCTCATGCTACGTGGAATAGTAAGTCATTCAGAAGTTATGTTAAAGAATTGTGCAAAAATGATTAATATAAAAACATTGAAAAATATTAATACATGTCTAAGCAAATTTTAGTCAATTTCGTTACGTCACACTTTTAATTAATACTTTATTCAACTAATTTCATTCTTAAAATACATACAGCTTATTCTTAAAAGAATACACCTTTTAAGAATTCATCCATTCTTTTAAGAATATTACATTCTTAAATGAATAAACCTTAATTAAGAATTCATCCATTCTTTTAAGAATATTACATTCTTAAATGAATAAACCTTAATTAAAATTTCTGCGCTCATTTGTTTGCTATTATTTCAATTCAAATAATTTAGTTTTTGTATGAATAGACGAGGTTACACCGAACCGATTACATTATACAATTCTTAGGCTGACTAGCCCACGATTTCGTTACCTGCATAATATAACTGCAATCCGAACTCATCGAAAGAAAAGAGATTACATTGTGTACGCGTGTACATTTGTATAGCTATACACAAGCATACGCACACACAAAACACACGCGTTTGCTAAATTTATTTCGTTGTTCACAATGCTTCGTAAATATCCTTCCGTCTATCTCGCCATAGGCCTGGAATATACAGGGAGGGCGGATACGTAAATTTGAAATCGTAGGCACTCTCTCTGTATGTTTTAGACCAGGAACAACGTCAATTGGAAGGAATTCTGCAACAAAAGGATGGCTGAGTACCAAGCAAAGAAAGACAAAGATAAGTGAATTTTTCAATAAATCTTTTCTTTTTTGTGAAGTTTCATGAAAATCTGAAATACGTTACTATGTAAAGTATGTATAAGTTACTATGTAAAGTCAATTTCCCTGAGTTGAGGACTGAAATTATTTTAATTTTATTTGGGTAAAGCACAAAGTTGTAGTGTATTCTAAAAATGTAATGTTAATGTAAATAATTAGGAGTTTGCTTTGTTTGCCGTAATATTATTTATGTTAAAACGCCAAAAGTTTTGGCCTTGATAAAAACAGCTTTGTGTTAATACTTGTTAATGCAAATTTGTTTTTAGGTTTGCACTTTTGGGGAGAAAAGAATTCAAGTAACGTAAGTTTTCTTTTTCTTTTTTCTTTTGGTAAAAGTCTTTGCTTGTAAAATGTGCAAATATCTGTTGTGTTAAAGTAAATGAGGCTGCAAATGTAGGTTTAACATTGCACAAAGTTAGCCAAGTCAAATCATGCATTTTTCAAGTTTACGTGTTTCTAAACCCGAATGTAGAGAAATTTTTGTATGCATGTGTTTTGTCGTGCTCTCCACCTACACTCTAGTTATGTTTCATGTTACTGTCTCATGGAGAATTAAAAATTGAATTTAGGATTATCTCATGGAGAATTGAGAATTGAATTTAGGATGTGTCTAAGAAGGTTGCTATGTGCTTGTATTTAGATGGAGCGTGTGTTCACTTTGAGATATTGCACTTGCATTTTCACCACACGTTTGTGAAGAGCCAAAAGGGGATTAAATTTAAATTAAAGCATGAATGTATTATGAGTAAATGTGACCCGTGAAAACCGCAATGTTCGGTAAACTTAAGAAAGCTACGGTAAGGACAAGAGGGTTAGAAACTCAATAAAAGGGTTAATGTATTGGGAAAGTAAAGAGTTATTTATAGTTTGATAGAAACATGCATTGATAGTTATTCCTTCCAGATGACTGGAAGGATAAGACTGAATGCCCTATTTAGCATCTATGATGAAGCAAGTACAGCGGAAGGAAAAAGGCTTTTTTTCTAATCAAGTTTAGGTTTAGTACTTGTGTGTAAACGGGCCTCAGGGTCTGTTAGATGCAGACTTTAGCAGTTTGAACCATATCTTTAAGGACCTTTATCCAAGTCTACTAAATACTGTCAGTGTCAACTGTTAGGAATTAACATTTATTTTAAATAACCAATTTAGCTCAAGTTATATTTACTTTCCTATAAGTCTTCATTTTCCTAATTGTCAAAGCCAGAACATTTAAATTTGGTAGCCCACATGATGTAATGCGAATTCTACCTTGAAGAGAAAAGGTTTAAATACTGAGTTCTAGAACGGAAGTTAGAGAGATTGGGCGAGCGTTGTATTTTTGTAGCCTGAACTTCTGTTTTGCATTTATTGCTAGCTAACGTGGCGTAACAGCTATTACTTTGCTGCCACTAGATATTAGACGCGGTTTTAGAAAACAGGATTATCTGAGCCCTGTATATTAACTCTACTGCTTGTTAATACCTTCGAAATTTTAGTTTAGTTCTTGTTATTTAAGTTATCGCTCGAGTGAGACGTAGTAAGCTGGCGTGAAGTCAGCGCATTTGGGGATTTTAAAGAGTTAATGAAGGATTCTTTTTTACTCTTTTCCTGTGTGGTTTCTACACGTGCATCAGCTGTCACATTAGAAGTTTGAAAAGTAGTTCTTACAACTGCAAAAAAAGCTAATATTCCATACACATTTAAATGACATCCAAATTATAAAAGTGAAAATATTACATCGAGGTCTTGGCCTTCGTAATATGTTAAATTCTGGATATTATCGTATTTAAAAATGCCATGTGGTAATGCGAAATTTAGTCATAATAAATTATAAGAAATTTTAATTAATTTTGAAAATATGAAAATGAACGGTATATATACCAGAAGGATGTTTCAGTAAGTTTGAATTTATATACCTAATATGAAGTATGAAACGAGCAAGTCTAAAGTTTGGAGTATTCTTTAAATTTTCAATAAGTTCCGATTTAACTACATTATTATTTTGAACATCCTTTTACAATTTCCTGTATAATTCTCCTGTTATAGCCCTTTTTAAAGTTACTATATTCAATACAAGAGCTAAAAAGAATTTTTAAATATTAATTAAATAGAGGGTGTCTGACAAGTCTCTAAATATTGTTAAAAATTTGAAACTGAAGGAATTGGTAGAACTGAATGCGATTTGCGGAAAAGTTCTTGCTGTGAAGAGGAGTTTTGTTTTGGATGAACAAAATGAAAATAGTTAAATATTTATAATTTCCGTTGACAGAGGGCGCCGCACAGACCCACGGATGTCCCAGGACCACGGATGTCCACGGATTCCAGGTGCTAAAAGTAACAGCTCATTTTTGGTTTCTCCAGCTATTTACTCGTAAATAAAGTTTTAATCATTACGCTGGCCCCATTCGTGGATAAAGTGGTATTAGTGAAGTTGTTTTACCTTAGCTACGAATCGCCTATTGAAGCTTTACGAAGACTTCAGACACGGAAGGGATGAAAGTGGGTTCAGGACGAATCACCACTGTCGTACCGACTTCCCTTTTACGATATTTCGAAGAAATGGGAAGTTTGTGTTTTTGTCTTCATAGTTGTACACCACGTTTATCAGAGGTCCGTACTTCCGATGTGACTTCGCAGAATGACAATCTAAGGGCATCAATAAGTGTAGTAAGTGACATGAAAGCGAAGCGATATGAATTCACAAACTGGGCTTTGTTGAAAATCGATGACAATCCCCAATGCCTTCTCAATACCTTGTGGAGCGATGAGGCTTATATTTCATTGGATATAACAGGCAACACTCATAACTTTAGAATCTGAGAAAAGAGAACCCACGTGCCTGTACTAAGAAAATCCTACATTCACAACATTTAGCATTTTGGTGTGGTTTCACTGCGTCTTATATTGTGAGCCTCTTTTTCTTTGAAGAGTCTTGTGCAAAGTCTGGCTGCATAATTACAAGAAAACGCTATTTGCAACTGTTATTCATGCAAGACGGGCCACCTCCTCATTTCACAACCGAAGTGAAGACTTTCACCAAAAGAACTTTCACCAAAACGCAATTAATTAGCCGTCACTGTAGAAGTGAGTGGTCGGACTTAACATCATTTGTTTTTGGACTTTATGTTCTGTCAAGTCCAGAGTGTACTGCAAAAGCTCATCTTCTTTGACACAGTGGAAGGATGCCTTTCGTCACGAAATCTTTTGCATCCGTTCCGATATCCTACATGATGCAGTTAACGGTGTTGTTAACTCGCTTGCAAACTGTAATTCGGGTTGATTGCGGACACGTGCATGCAAATATATATAACTTTACTTGAAATGCGGGATTTGCTTTCATACAGTGACCTCTATCGTCGAACATTTTACATATTTCCTTTTCTTCACCAAAAAGTATTCCTCCTTCACGAGAAGAACGTTTTCGCAAATCGCATTTGAATCTACCAATTTCTTAAATTTTTATTAAGTTTAAAAATATTTACAGACTTATGGAACACCCTCTATCTTAAAATAGTTATTTACCCATATTGTTATAAAACAAATCAAATTCCTATATTCTAAAATAATGTAAACTTTTTAATAGACAACTTCCATAGAAAGACAACACAGTAGACAAAACAATAAATACTATATTAACTAAGGTCTCCAACTGAAAATATGCAGGGTTCCTAAAAACGTATCGGCGTAATGACGTTCCATTTGTGGATACCTTAATATTGCCGAAAATAATTTATTCTCATTGTTAGTATAATTTGATAATTTAATTTGATAACAATAAATACATAAAAAATTTAATATTCAATAATTTTATCAATGAAAACCTCCGAACTGAAGCAAAAGCTATGTTAAACATTATTATTATAATGCTTCTTTAAAATTATATGTATTATATATATATATGTGTGTGTTATCAAATGCGTGAAATTATGACAAGAGAAGTGCAATAAATACATTCATCCATTCTATGGCCTCAGCTGGTTCTCCAAATAAATGCTTTCACACAGGGAAGCATAGAGCGATACCTGTCTTATATTTTTAAGTAGTATATTTTTAAGGAGTGACGTCAAAATGCAATACCATATAATATATATTTTCTCCCTACTTTCCGCATTATTTCGTGGTGTAATTGGAAGCATAGTCGACGCGTAATAGAGATGTCTAGGGTTCGAGTCTCGGCGCACACACATTTTTCAGGACCAATGCTTCAAAAATAATACTGACTCTACAATTTTCACAATAAAAGATAGTGGATAATAATTCGTCACCACCAGAATTTGGCCACTGGGTCCCCTAAACTGCAATTGCCCTTTAAAAGGGGAACTATATAAAGAATTTTCTCTCTCCTTTCCGCATGTTTTGGTGATGTAACTGAAATTATAATAGACGCGTATCGAGAGTTCCTAGGTTCGATTCCAGGCACGGCATATTTTTCTAGTCTTCTGCTTAAAAAAAAAAAAAAAAAACTAATGACTTTCTAACCTATAATGCGAATCCTCGGCGAAGAGTGAAACAAAATGTATGGCCGTCACTATTTTGTTATTCTGGATAGACTGAAAACATTACACAGATATCTTCATATCTAAATTCTGGAGAAAATATGCTACAAATTTTGGTAAGAAAAATCTGGTAATGAAGAAAGATTAAAGTAGGAAAGTTTTCTTTATCGGGTTAAGCAAATCGCATCTTGTAAAAATTAAATTAAGAAGCATAAAACAAATTACGGTGACTAATTTAGACATTTTGTTGAATAACTGTGTTCGCAAGAAGCAATTTACTATTGTGACTCTTAATTCAAGTTTATTAACAAAGTTTAAAGGTCTGAATCTAGTAAAATTTACAATTTTAGATTTCAGTAAGAATTCGTGCAAATGTTTTAGGTCATCCGACAACGTTATTTGTGGGTGATGCAATTGTAGCATTTATTGCTTTGAAAAACATTAAACATTGAATAATACCGATATCAGATTAACATTCGAACGTAATTAATTTAGCTTGCTACTGTGTTTTAGGGCATGTTCTTCTTTCTTGAGAAGTATCTAGGAAAGGTAGATTTTGGCAATGAACTACTACAGTGAATGAGAGATAAATATACAGGGTGGTCATACAGAAACTTTGCCAACATCTGCACTTCTAGCGTCCGTTCCGGTTAACTGATCGAGATGAGATTGCAAATAAAATTATTTGGAGGTATGCGCTCGAGAGTCTGTGAATGGCAACACACAGGCGCTCACGTTACGGTTATAGTCACAGAAACACGAAAATACCGAATGGCAAAGCCAATGTTTTCCGGTCGTAAAATGTTCAGCGTATAAGAAAGCTCTAAATAGCTTTGGAATAGTACTAATATGTCCAAAAACGGACGCGTTTTGCATACAGAAAAAAGTGTTCTGAAAAGCGGCCAACGAGACACGATCTGGGAGCACGCAAAAAATTTGCATATAACAGACGCAAGATATCAATCACAGAACGCTTATCGCCAGATGTTCAGCGTAAGAAACCGATAAAATGCCAGGCGGGCACGCGAAGTCGTCATTCGGAAACTCGCACATGGCGACGAAATTACTCTTTCTAGGAACGTTCGCGGTTAATTGATACAACTGTATTATCAAAATGGGATGAACGCCACAAACCGGAATTGCGTAGGCCGAATGCACTCAATGACATTGTTTGGATGCAAGATGGTGCACCTCCACATATAGCGAGGTTTGTTAAAGGTTCCTAGAACAGCGGTTTGGTGATCGCATCATCTCACACCATTATCCTTTTTTGTGGCGTCCTCGATCTCCCGATCTGACACCTAGGGATTTCTGGTTTGGGGGATATCTCAAATCCAGAGTTTACCTGTGCAATCCGCAAACTTTGTCGGATTTAAATGTTTCTATACCGCGTGAGATTGCAAATATCCCTCATGTCATGTTGCGTTCAGCGGTAATGTCCATCGTCTCCCGATTCAATGCATACTTGACTCTGATTGCATCCATGTGGAAAATGTTTGATCCAAATAAAGATATTCTTTTGTCCGATGTGTGTTTTCATCGGCGATCGGTGTCTTGTCTCTGTCATATGCAAATTTTCTGCGTGCGTCCAGATCGTGTTTCGTTTAACGGTTTTCAGAACTTTTTTTCTGTATGCATAACAGTGCAGTTGTTGGACATATCGGTACCGTTCCAACGCTATTTAGGGTTTTCGCATGCGCTGAGCATTTTGGGGCCGGAAAAAGTTGGCGTTCCCATTCGATATTTTCGAGTTTCTGTAACTATAATCGTGACCGTGAGCGCCCAAGTGTTGCCGTTGACAGAATCTCGAGCGCACACCTCCGAATAACTATATTGGCAATCTCATCTCGATCGGTTAACCCGAACGGACGCTTGAAGTGCAGACGTTGGCAAAGTTTCTTTATGACCACCCTGTATTACAATTTGCACCACAGTTTTATGACAACAATTAAAATGGGAAAAACTTAAGAGCGCTTCGAAAATCACCTTTGCATCCGATGACGTTTTTTCTTCATTCTTTAATGGTTTTCTGTTGAATCTATTCAATACGCGTACTTTCAGTGTTGTCTAACCATAAATGTAGCTCAATATTTTGGATTTATGCGAGAAATATATGAAACATTCTACTTTAAACGATCGCTAATTGTGCACAGACAACAGGATAACAAAACGACACATACGAAAGTGGCATTCACAGATCAAATGAACAGTTCACGATACTAATTTACGATTTAGCATCCATATAGTTATGACATTTCCTCAATAGTTATACCTTTTTGTCCGGTTATTAAGCCATGTCTTATCCAAAATATAGTTCTGCCGTGGCGCACCACCAGTTTTTCAACCAGTCTTAGACTCCATCATTTTTCAAACACTTCAATTTTTGAACCTTTGAATAAATGATATGACCACATGTTAATGATATTGCTGGAAACTAATTGAATAGGTATTTTTCTCCTTTTTGTTTCCGACTTTCTCAATCGGCTATTTTATTTACGACAACCTAACATGATGAGTGGAGAGATCTAAAAAACCCTGACTACATATATATTATAGAAAATTCATAATAGTTTAAACCACTAGTATCGGCGGTCAATTTAAAAATGTTCACTTTGTGATTGAAGAGATAAAATTAAACCAGATTTCCTTCGTTTTCTTTTTAAACTGGCATATGTCACAATTTTAATAAAATTACCTAATAGTTTACTTTGCCTAATAATATTTGTGTTATAACATAGTTTAACACAGAACATCACCCGTATTACCGAATACAGTATAATATTCAAGTAATGTTTTCGGCGTGCTACTGGTGTTACATACTTGTAGATTCTCTTTTTGTTTATATTAAGTAAACAGTATTTATATTACTAACAATATTAAGTAAACAAATAAATAAATAAATATAAAGTTATGTATTAGCTTATGGTTACATTTAGAAACATTGCCCTAGTTTGTCACGCTTAACTCCTTAAACTGTCAGAAAGCAGTTTGTAGGCTCGAGTGTTGTCAAACAGGTTACGTGTGTTTGAAGTTGCTACGTTTCAAGGTGTCAACTTGAAAATTAGCGGAAACTGTATCATAATTAAATCAAAAACCTGCATGAATAAAGATCATCTAAATAAACAACCCGTTGCTCTACCTTATTTTAAAGACGTAAAGCTTGAAGAGTTTACTCTAAACTGACTCCCAATTACAAATAGTAATAAACTTTTCTACAGTATCTGTAATTTCTAGACATTTTGTTAATGTGGTGGTATATAATTTTTAATATAGAACAGTGTGTGAAAATAAAATTCCAGATCTATTTCTCATGTGCTAATTTCCATTTAAAGTTATATTCTTATTCCTCGAAAGCGCGATTTAGAACAGGTATTTTTATATTTCCATAATTCGATTTTGGTCTTAAAATTATACATAAATAAAAACATTTTGCAAGCATCATGGAAGCCATTTCGGAGATATACACATTTTAATTATGGAGCTAAATGTTACTTGGCATAAAAATAATATTTCATTTAATAAAGTTATAACTTATAATAAACCTAATTTCTTTTTCACTGTTGAATTAATGGAAAAGTGCTAATATTTTCTTAACTTCAAAACTTAGTGCGTTAATTTTCCATTTTAAAGATTTTGAATCATTGGAAACCCCAAGTGATATTTCCACCTGCACGTTTTAAGGAATGTAAAGATATCATGAAATTATTTAGAGATTTTTTTATGAAATAGGTTAATTTGGGAACAAAACTGGGAACTTAAAAGCGGTTTCCCTATCAATCATATGGAATTAGGTTTTAATAAATGATTAAAACGTTTCATTATGCATGAAACAATGACAATGCACCCCACTACGCTTAAAAATCAGATTTTAAAGCGATAAGAAATACATATATATCTCTATTTTTCTATTCTGAGTTATGTTCCAAACATCTGTAAATTATTAATCCCCAATACTGATTTTATTTGTGTATTATATAAAATAATGCGCATCTTTACAGCACATTTAGCTGCTGCGACGCTACAGTGATGACCCAATGATTAATTTGGTTCATGTCATGTTTGTAAGAACGATACAGCGTCACATAAATGTCACATTGTGATATGTATATGAATATCGCACGGATATCAGATACACGTTAGAGAAAACATTTATTGTGACCACAAAACGTTCCCAATATACAACGTTACTATAACGTCCCATACCTACAACTTTACTGTGTTGGTTAGATCGTCACAGTGCGACAGGTTTGCAATTTCGCAGAAACGTCGCCGTGCTATTGGGGATTAAATGCAAAATCGGATATATTATATAAGTCACCTGGATCATCTTGCTGAGAAAACGACTTTGCAAAGTGACCAGTTTTTCCTATTAAATATTGAAAAAAATTACTCGCAAAATTAAAAGTTCAGTTTAACAGCTCAATGAAAAGTGAGCTATTGAATATCATTTAAATTTGAAATAGCGAACAGCGGTCGTAAACGCTTTAATAACTTTAATAGCAAAATAAGTTATAGCTTCAAATGGTTCTTTCGAGTTTGCTCAAATCATGTGTGCAGTGAAAGATCTCGCAGTAGTATTTTGTGGACTTTAGAACATATATATATATATATATTATATATGTATATTAACTTAACGTTATATATATATATAT
>KK112513.1:2590-23197 GCA_000611955.2 Stegodyphus mimosarum | reverse complement strand
TTAACTTAATGTTTTATGCATGCATGCATTTTGTTTAGACATTAAAATATGGTTTGTAAAAATTTATTTAATTTTTTGATTGTCGTTTTTATGCAATATTTTATGCAATTCGTTTTGATGTTAAAATTATGAAGGTGAACACTGATTTCTAAATTATTCAACTTTTGAATTAATTTTAGTTTTTTACATGATGCATATATGTGTTTGTTTGTTGAAATATAACTAGTAAAAACTTAAATGGAAGATGAATTTTTTATTTTTAGATTAACATTATATTCTAGGCGTGCATGCAACTTGTTTAAATGTTAAAAATATATCTTGTAAAAATGCATGAATTTTTATTTTTTTAGATTACTTTAACTTTTATGCTTGCATATAATTTGTTTCGATGCTAAAATAAAATGCATATCGAATATCTAGTGCCTAACTGTATGCAATTCATTTAGATGTTAAAAAATATCTAAATGGCTCAATTTGGAATCAATTTTTAAGAGACAATGTTTCTCTTACTATATTTTAGATGGTCTATAAAGGAAAAGAAAGGGTTCAACGGGTCAATTTATGGATTCACGACGGACGTTGCGATGTCATATAATCTATCAAAGGGTTTTTAATAATAATTAATTTAAGCAATCATTAGTGCACTATGTGTGAAAAAACGTAAAATCATCCGGAAAGCCATAGATTTGATAATGCTGTCCGATATGCCTGAGGACTGACTGCGATCTAGGCTATCCCCAACGATGTCAGAACGGTGACTGTCTCTGCCGATCGGATATGTAGCACACACTGAAAACCAGGAACTTTCGCTTTGCGTTAGAGTAAGTGTTTTGAAAATTTATCTCAATCAATACAGTTATCATATATGCGCAATTTTTAGGAACCGTTTTATTTCAATATTTTTTTAATTTTCATTACAGGTATACCAGTGCAGTGGAATGCTGCGAAGTGATTGAGAAGTGATTAAACACCGAAAGTGGCCTAAGGATCTGCATAAGTGCGGGACTACCAAGTGCCCTTCTTATGGCCAGCTTGTCGTGGCAGTTGAGCACCGTTGCTATTTGCGACATGTTGCTCCGAAGAAACCCGATGATAAACTCATCTTTTTTTACTTGAAACGGATCAATCTTCGGGGGAACACCTCGTAAATTTCGCTTTTGCAAAAGCAAAAGGAAGAAAATCCCGATCTCCAAGCTTTCCATCGTCTGAAGGATAGGCTCAATCCTCGTGAGTCGTTTTTCGGAGGAAGAACAACTCCCCTCAAATTGTACCGTGAGGGAGACGTAAGATATGTGGATTTAACTTTACTCTATCCATGTGTCTTTTTTTTAAAAAACTTTTATATATTTTATGTATATTAAATGTGATGTGTTTTCGTGAATTTTTGTTTTCATTCACAGGTGAACAAATAGTGCATCTATCCTGTAGAGTATCCAAAAATCATCACAGAATGCTTCGGAGATGTAGAAACTTACTTTGGATTCATTTAGTGTCTCGTGGTTCCTCCAAGGAATCTATATCTCCCGGTACTGCCATACCGATACCGGAAGAAACATATGTTCCCTTTACGTCGGACCTGCGCTTTTCTTCAAATGCAAGTTCCGTGTACCCACATAGACTGTGAGCGAGCTCTTTTCGGAACATGGGTATCAAGTCAAGGACATGGGAACAAGTAAAGCTGGAGAAAAAGAAAGGATACCGCATCACACATGTAAGTATGCTTTGCAAAAAGTTATTTTTTTAAATTTTTTGTCATAACCAAAATATATTTAAAATTTTTTTAATGATTAAAATTTACTTTTATTCTTTTTTCTATATTTATGAAGTGTATCATTTTCCGGCATCTTCAACTTTCCTATTCCGGTCATATATTGATTACTTTCTCAAGATCAAGCAGGAAAGTAACGGATGGTCTGCGAAGTGTATGGCCGCGGAAGAGAAACCAAAATATATTCATCAGTATAAAGAGAGAGAGAGAGAAGACGTCAGGAACGCGGAAAACATTTCGAAAAATCCTGGGCGTCGGCAAATTGCAAATTTGCCCTAATTAGTTTTTGGGTCAGGTAAGATGATTTTTTTATATATATAAATTTCTCCATATAGGCGGATGTCCGTCAAAAATTCAAGGGTCTGTTTGTCTACAAAGTAGACAGCTAGCCAATGTATGCCTTTTTCATCATGTTTGTCAGTATTTAGAACCACTGCACAGGGAATTTTTGAATCACAGGTATTTTCTCAGAAGGAAAAAATGACTGCTTAATACCGCAAAGAAATAGGATCTTGAGGTAAGATTTGATGAATCTGTGATGAATTCATCAGTTTCCAAAGTCATACAAAATATTTGGAGCTTTATTGATTTCTATCAAATTTTCAAATTCAGTATACCCTAATAAGGAAACAGTTTGTTGTAAGGGAGCACAAATTTTATTTCTAATCTGAAGTTGCTGTGTCGAATTAGATCTAAATAAGAGCCATCGCAAAGATCAGGTGACAAATCAAAGCAAAATAAAGAATATCCCTTTGAAAATTCTGATCTTAAAAGTTAAAATCTTACTCTGTAATTATAAATAAATTTTTGTCAGCTCGTGTAAAATGATTTTTCTCAAAATTAGGTAGAAGAGGATTATGAGGTATCGGTTAGCTGTTCACATAAACGCTGATAAAGTTCACATTATAATGCTTGAATTCAAAAGGAGACTTTTTTATAATTTCCGTTAAAGGCATCATTATCGACTCCAAGATAGCAAAGTGACGTGATCCAAGATGGCGGTGACTACGCCCCTTTTCTGTGACGTAATTTCCGCCTACCGGTTACCTGCGGTTATTACTATTAAATTACTAACTACTAATGACTAGCGTTGTCAGCAGTAGCACTGTTCCTGCAGTTCCTAAATACATCTGCATCCTACATGGGGACTCGACCCCTTTGAACTCCCTCTTCATTAACTCTAGACTCCAATTAAAGTCCTGTGGAGCACCATAAGTAAAGTACCATTAGATGTCTCCCATCGAACACAGAAGCAAAATGCTGCAGTTCCGCCATTGCTGTAATGAATCGAAATTTAACTACAATGTATGAATTATTTCAGGAAACATTGCTGTTGTTTGATGATAGTTTTATTTGATGATTCTTTGATGAAGAGATATTTTTAAAAACACTTAAATCATTTGATACTAACTTTACTTGATGATACTCAGTTAATGTTGATATGACGAAAAAATATTAAAAGGAAACGAAAGATGTTTAATAGAATAAACGAAAGATATTTAATTTTGACAAAAAGTGCTTAATTGAAGAGTATTGTTTTGAAAAGTATTATTTTGAAGAACTGTTTGATGCACATTTTAAACAGTTGCTAGTTCGACAATTCTTTCAATCTTCAATACTTTTGTTTTTAAACCAACAAACTGTTTTGCTTATTTCTTTTGATGCATATATTTTTAAAGCATTATAAAATGCTATTTGAAGTTAGATATTTTAATAAAATATTTCGAAGTGAAATTTTATTATCTATTCTTAAGGTATATTTTAGAATTTGTTTGAATGTACGAATTTTTAAGTGTCTTAGCATTAGAGCTATACCATTAAGAATAGTGTGATAATTCCTGGAAACTGATAAATAGTGGCTACCCTTAATAATTATTCCAACATTGCACGATCAGTAAAAATTGCCAGTACACAACAGAATAAGTTCTTACATCGTTTAACTTTTGGCACTGATGGCGATAGACAAAATCGCGCTCGATTGCGTAAATTTTCAGGATTTCCCAAACCATTTAACTTCGAAAATACATAGCAAAAAATCTGATGTGTACACCACATGACTTCCTTGGACGGAATATTAAATTCTACGCAATTTTCCTGCATTTCATTTAAACATATTGAATTAGCAGTTAACGAATTTTGAATTAAATCTACTTCGTCGATACCGCATAAACCACAATAGAATAAATGCCCTCTTTAAAGTTTAGTATCGGCGTTAGGTTCACTTAACAGAGTTATTCTCATTCATTTTAAAACTCAGAGTGCGCAAACATTATAGCAACTGAAGAAGTACCACAAGTTCTCTTCAAATACTATAATAAATCTAAGACGACGTATAAAAGGAATTAAACAAATAAAAAAGAAACAGCTTTTCATAAACGATTCAGCGCCGCTTACTTAACGCGCACCCGCTACTAATTCAATCTATTCTTACTTCGCGGTAAGGCAAAAATACATACAAATTCGAAATATTTTCATTAAAAATTGAAAGATAGAGAAAAACATAAAATACCAAGTACAGTTAAAACAATTAAAAAGCAATTTTTACTGTTAAAATTACAGTTTATACGCAAAAACAAGCTAATAACTTAAATGATAATTCCCGAATGAATTAAGCATAATTTAGTTCGCAATAATTAAAGAACACGTTACTTTATTGTTGCGAAGCTTAGTTTCTCTAGATTGGCGACAAATCCACTATTCTACTGTGTAAACAAATATGTCCGCTATCATAAACAAAAATCAGGCTTAGCCGTATTTAAAAAACTTTTTAATTGTTGATAATTCCACAACTATCGCATGCAGGTTAGCTAAAGGCATAATATCGTAACCGAAAGATAAGAAGAACATAATTCAATCATTTTTAAAGCAAAAAACGTACGGTTTACAAACATATAAGAATAAAGAAACTGAGCTCACTGAGCCGAGTAACAGAGTGGATATATATATATATATTGATAGAAAGTAGTAGATGAACAAAAGACCTTTTGGTCAAGAATTTTGCGCATTGAGCTGCAAAATTAAGATTAAAGCCAAGTTAAGGGAGTAAAATTCTAAAAGCAATCGCCTAAAAGTAAATAATAGACATATTCCTGGCAAAAAGGGAAAAATTCTAAAGGCAATCGCCTAAAAGTAAATTTGATATCCACTTAGTAAGGTATAAAAATTTAAACAAATTAATTACTCAAAAGAATAACGCAAAAAAAAACTGAAAACTAAATGCTAGTATTTAAGAAAATCAACATTTAAAAAAATAGTAACACGTAAAAAACATTCAAAGCACAAACATAATAAAATTAAAAAAACCAGAAAAAATACCAAAAAAAATGGCAGTAAATGGCAATTTAGGCTACGTCGAGCTTTTGTGGACTCTCAAGGGGAAAAGCGAAAAGCATATATATATATATATACATATATTTATATACTTTTGGTGCGGCCAATTGCAACCAAAATGCGAGGTGCACATCTACATATTATAGCAGTTGTATGTACAAGATTTCAAGATTCTGAGGCTAGTCATTTTTGAGTCATGCAAGATACATACATACATACGTACGCACAGATGCCACTAAATATCTCTTCAGTATCCATTTTAGGTCAGTTTTATAATTTTATTGGGGTAAAAGAGTCCTTTATTCTGTCCTTAAGTTTAGATATTACGCAAAACCATCGTTAAATTGCATTCGATAGCAGCCAAAATGGATATTTTTGCTGAAATATGAGACCCGAAATTTTTCGAGATTACAATACTTCCTTTTTACTTCGTGCAAGGAAGTAAAAATAACAAAAGCGTTTTCACTTACAGATCGAATTACTATATGTAATTTACTATTTGGAATTTTCTACTGCTATTGAGAAGTGTCACATCTAATACAATCCTTAAGAATCTTACTGGCATCTGATTATCAAAAATCAGATTATCCAGACGTGAGCGAAGTTGATGAAGAACTTCTGATGGAAAATTCCCTCCTCCCAGCAGATATCGTCGCAAAAGCGAACATTACTCACACAGCAGATGAATCTTTATGTATACAAATGGACGAGTATACCTGCTTGATAACTCGCCTAGAAATTGATTTCTTCCGGCTCAGAGCATTATTTCTTTCCAATGCTTTTGTCTGAAATACATCGTTGACTTGATTAAACCCTTTTCCTTTTGTGATAACTGCAACGTTGAAACTTTTATTTCCGATATAGAAGACATTTTAAATCTATATCAGATAACGAATCCTATAAACCAAGTCATTTTTGTTAAAAAATACCTTACAGGTCCAGCTTTAATAAGATCAATTCGTGGAATTACTAATTGGGAACAATTAAAACACCATTTGTTAGACAACTTTTCGGATAACATTAATACCCTTCAATTACATCAAATATTGGAATCTCGCCATATGAAACCATTCGAAACTTTGCAAGAATATTTTTTAGCCATGAGAGATCTCACGCATAGAGGTTCTATTGATGATTCTTCTCTGATTGAGTATGTTACAAACGCGATCCCTATTTCATCAAATAATAGAATAATTTTATACGGCTGTAAATCCATTTCTGAATTTAAAGAAAAACTGAAGATCTACGGAAAACTCTTTAACAATTCAAAATATTTGAGGCAAAATACTGAGATGGAATTTCATAATTCCCTTCACAATGTTAAACTTGATAATACACTTACATCAAACATGCAACCAGTATGCTATTCTTGTGACTTAGAAAGGCATAAAAACACAATTCTCCGAATAAAACCATTGGCAAATTTTGTTATGGCTGCAAAAAATTATGGTCATATTTATGCCAACTGCCCCACAAATTCTCGTAACTCTAGTACGGAATCTGCTCCTAAACATTCTACGTCTGATAGAATTGTAAAGGCATTTTTTGCTCAAATTTTTTTCCAAACATCCTATGCATGTTGATATTCAACTTGTAAGAACCCCGTTAACCGCACTTTGTGACACTGGGTTATAAGCTACTCTTATTAATGAAAAATCATACCTCAAGATTGGTTCTCCACCATTGCATCCCTCCAAAATTACGTTCTGGGAAATGGCCGAGACACAGTTTAAAGCATTGGATTCTTTCAGGACTCTACTAAAATTCAAAATATTATTTTTCCTGTTCAAATTTATGTAGTAAAAGATAATATGATTCCTCTTGATGTGATTATTGGAATTGACATTTTGCAACATATTCAATTTACATTTGATAAAGACAGTATTATTTTCTGCAACAGTAATGATGATCAAATTTTTGTTAACATCGCTAATGTTGCCAATGATCAAATCTTTGCAATTGATCTTTCACACATCTGGAACTCTCATATTCGCGAGGAAGTTCAACACAGCGTTACTTCTTACAAACACCATAAAGTTAATATTGCTATGAAAAAGTTTAGAGAAATGAAAGAAAATAAAAATTAGTTGAAGACAACAGCTAACTCTTTTACGACAGAAACGCCCTACACGGCCTTTCATTTAGAAGACCGCAAACGCTCGAAAACGGCCGAGATTGCGATCTTGTTTTCTTCCCTCCCCCTAAGGAATGCAGTAGCAGGCGCAGTTTCGCCAAACACATTGTATCAGTTTACTGCAGACAGCTTGTCATAAGAGGTTTCTTGTCTTTAGTTTGCGCGTGACATTTCGTTGTTGATTCTTTTTTAGTGCAGTACGCTTTTAAGTTTGAATCAGAACGCGCAAATATCACAAAGTTTTAACTCAGCAAGAAATTGAGGCTATTCTTTTTAATGATACAAAAGAGTCAGGTTGGGAATCAGAAGAGAAGATGAAGATGAGCATAGAGCAAATCTGGAAGCAGATGCTTCAGAAAATTGTAGCAAAAACCCAGTAAAATCCTGTTGTTGTTTACCTGTTGGTGCTTCACCTCTACAGTATGTAAAGGTGTTTCTTACGGAAGAAATCTGTGAACTAATTCTGATAAATACAAACAAATATGCTGAATTCTGTGCAAGAAAGCGTGGCACCGTTAATCGTGAATGGGAAAAAATTTCATCTGTAAAAGAAATAGCGCATTCATTACAATCCTTCGTATAATGAGTGTTATAAAATTACCAAGAATAAGTGATTAGTGGTCAAATAACGCAATGCTTGGAGATGAAATAGTGAAGAAAATGATGAGCAGAAAGAGATTTTTGGAAATCAAGCATTATTTGCATTTGTCAGATATGGAAACTTAAGTTAAAAATAGCAAAGAGAACATATGCACAAAAATTAAATCCCGTCGTTTCATATTTAAGAAACAAATTTCAGCAATATTTTGCCCTTATGCTGGAGCATCAATTGACGAAGCGCTAATTAAATTCAAAGGTAGATTAGGGATTGTGCAATATTATGCCTATGAAACCAGCTAACCGTGGATTAAAAATATGGATGCTCTGCACATCTCGCTTAGGATATACGTATAACTTTGAACTTTATTGTGGTAAAAAAGATTAGATACCAAGGTCAGGAAAGGGTTTAGAATATGACGTAGTTATGCACTTAATAAAAGCCCTTAAAAACAAAGGCCATAAAATCTATTTTGATAGCTTTTTCACCAGCTTACACTTTATGTCTGAGTTATACAAATCTGGACAATTATCACGTGGAACGTTGATGACAAATGGGAAAAACATGCCTGAGAACATCAAGCAAATGAAGTTCGAAAATCAATACGACAGCATAGTTATGCAATGCGAAAACCTGCCGAATTTACTTTATTCGTCCTGGCTTGAAAGACTCCAAAAAACATATAGTACTATGCTCACCTGCATTTGCCAAGTGTAAGAATATGGGAGGTGTAGATATAGCAGATCAACGTCGCAGATTTTGGTTCCTTTTAGACACAACAGTGAATAACGCCTTTACAGTTCATAGGGCCACTAAATATCCAGTCCTAAGGCGACAAAGCAGCTATACGACTTCAAATTAGAATTGATTGAAGAATCCGCATCGCAAAATTCGTTTCCAAAATGAACCTCAGGCGCATTTACGCCTAGTGCATTTCATGATCAAAAACCTCGAAACATTAATGGTCGTAAACGCACTTGTGTTCGATGTAAAGAAGTTGGAAAAAAGGCAAACTCGGGGAGATATATTGAAAGTTCTTGGGAGTGTGATATATGCAAAATGTGCTTGTGCAAATCATGCTTTTAGCCCTCGAATTCAGTTAGTAAATGCAAAAAAGGCGTTTTTTATGGCCACAAAAGGCCCTTTTCAGGGCCATACAATTTCAAGTATAAGTTATAAGGTCCAAGTATAAGATGTTTCAAGTATAAGGTATAAGAATATCTTGTTACAAGGACATGATTCAAAAATGCTTGTAAGTACGACTGTGTGTGTGTATGTACATAGACGCATATAGGCATATACGTACACATAGGCATACACTAAAAAATTTCTGATCAGGTTAAGATTACAGA
Organism: Stegodyphus mimosarum; assembly: GCA_000611955.2. Taxonomy (NCBI): domain Eukaryota; kingdom Metazoa; phylum Arthropoda; class Arachnida; order Araneae; family Eresidae; genus Stegodyphus; species Stegodyphus mimosarum. The sequence goes on along the minus strand of KK112513.1, from coordinate 14,015 downwards.
ACAGTACTCAGTTTCAAGAAGGTGAAAACGTTATTTCTTCATCACGAAAACGTGCATAAATATGCAATGAATAGCAATATATATATAAACATAGAGACATTTATGCAGACGACACATTTATGTATGCATACAAATACCTGCAAATTTTTATGAGTGCTAATATGCACATGCATATTTACCTATAACATATGCCGAAATAATAATATATATATAAGTAAATAAATAAAACATGGAAAAACAATTACATTTATAAACGCGCTTTGGAACTCGTACAATATATAGAATCATAAAAGAAGTCTATAAACTAAGGTTTACTCCTCACAAAAATGGGATCAAACAATTGATCAACAAATGCAAAGATGATCATTATTTTTGGAAAAGACTAAGCAAAGTCAAATTAAAATAAAATGAAAAAATAACGCATCATTTAAACTAAAAAATAGCAACTTAAAATGCAAAGAAAGAAAGAACATGAAGTGAAATCTTAATCCGCAATTCTATAAAAGAAAAAACAAGAAAATCCTGTAAAAATGAAATTAAAGAAACTAGAATGTTAGGATAGCCTATTGTATATGGCAAAGTGCAATAGGTATCTGCTTGAGGATTGACGAAGGCATGGGCTTGATTTTCCCAACGGAAATTTGCTCATATTTACGTTACAAGTGATAATAATAATAAAATACCTATTTTGCTTAGCGGAGTCCATTTTTATACATCCTTTATAAAAACCCAAAGATATTTCGGTACGTAACAGAATTATGATAAAATATATAATCTTTAAACCAGAGCTTATTTTATCATAAATTTTAAAGAGCAATAAAATTTTCTGTTTAAATATTTAAGGATTACATTATTTTTAATCAATTTATTCCTTCGTATAAAAGTAACAGAAGTAAACAAAATCTCAGTCGTGATTAATAAAGCCAGAGAGGTTTGTTGATTTGACCTTCAGAATAAGTTTATAAAGAACGGGTCAAAGGCTAATTGAATCTTTGTTAGAAAGTACAAAGGATGTCATTCGAAATTTTCATACCTATTTTCTGCGTTAATGGACGGGGAGGGGAGGAAGTTTCTTTGAAAGTGGAAAAGTATTTCGGACGATTTGGTGTTTTAAGGATACAGGTTAGCGAAAAATCTGGATCTCAAAGAGTTAAGGATGAAGATGAGGATGATGCCGGTGACGATTTGGAATTTGATTTCGACGACGACAGTGAAAAAGATGATGATGATGATGTCAATGACAAAGATGATGATGATGATGTCAATGACAAAGATGATGATGATTATCATGAAGCTAATGATGATGCTGTTGAAGATGTACAAAGTATGCAGAATACTGAAGAAGCTGTGAAAATAAACTGAATCAGTTAAAAGAAGGTTTACAAGAAAGTGCCGAACAAAGAAAAAGAACATATCTGCTAAACATGCAGAATATCCAACGAAACGAAACTAGAGAAAACTTCGAAGTGTAGGAAAAGACTACGAAAGCTGAAAAAAGAGCATTTCACGGAAGGCACTTGATGATGAAGCAAGAGATGCTAGAACCTTCCATTTAGAAAATTTACCTAGTGATATCACTACAGAAGAAATCAAAGCTTTGTCTTCTGATATTTTAGATGTTCCTGTGCCGGAAAAAGATGCAGAGAAACAAAAAGAATAATTTTCATTTTAAGAATTTAGTAGCGAAGCTGAGGAAAATCACAAGATCCTGCAAAAGAAAAAATTACGAGATCAGCCTGTTGCAATAGATTTGGCTGGCGTTAAAAGCAAAAATAGACCAAAAGCAGCAAAGGAAAAGGTAGAAAAGAGACATAATATAAGGAAATTATTTGTCTCTGGCTTTCCAGCCTATACTACGATTTTTCCAAATTGCTGAATGTTTTCGGAGAGTATTTTAGATGGCTCTAAATCTCTCCTAAACGTAAATTTATCACCTGTAAGTCGAAATGCTACCGCAAGTTACATACATGAAATAGATGCAGTTGAAGTTTTTGAGGCAAAAAAGAATGCTGAAATAGCTGGGAAAAAGTACTGTTTTATATTCTTTAGCTGCTTTGTGTCTCAAGAAATGCAAGAAAAGGACCCGGAAGCATAAACCAAGAAGAGGAACACAAACAAAGAATTCTTGATGAAAAAGGCACGTTACGTATTGAATCTAAACAGAACATACTCCGTTTACAGGAAGAAATTATACGACATTATGAAAAAGTCGCAAATCTACCTGTAAATACAGGCTCCGAGACCAAGCGGCATTACAAAATATACAGTTTGGGCCTGAGCTGAAACTTCCTCCAAATTCTTCGGTCTTTATGAGATAACGAAAGTTCATCCAACTGCTCGTTACAAACTACGAAAGATGGGACTGCATGAATGTCTCACCATAACATCAACCTCTGATGATAGCATGAAAGGGCAGTGCACAAACTAGACATTCGCCACCAAGACATTGATTTTTTTTACTTTTTGTGCTTTTTTTCCCTAGATCTCTTGTCTTCTTCAACTAGCCGTGGACGTCAGGTGCAGCAGAATGGCCTTGTGGTTATAAGTTTCTTTTTACATCTAAGAATGGCAACGCGCTCACCAACACGATAACGGGAGCTTTTCGGCACACGAGACGCTGGACGGGAATGATGATAAAGTTTGAAAAATCGAACGAACTCTGAATTCTTTTTATGATGTGGTTCCGCCTAATATGATATTATAACGTATTTATGATGTCGTGGACAGACCTTATCTTCCTCTTATATCTTATTACGTATTTATCTTCGTATTAATTATGTTCGCGTGTTTTTTCACTAAATTACTAAATCTCATTACCGTTGTAATCAATAGGACTTGACTTTTCCTATAGTTCGTAAATACAACTACATCCTACATACATTATGTATGTGGGATCTATTGCAACAGCTATGTTAGCAGACAGAAATTCTGAGAAACGGCAGCAGCTAATTTCTGGATGTCCTTCTATTAGTATGATACATATTGGCATGAAGAAGTAAGAACATCTGTTATGATATGTATGTTTAAGAATACGTTGCGTGTAGGTTATAAAGTTTCGAGTACAATTTATCTCTCAATAACTTTTTTTTTGTCTTTTAAAAACGCTGTATGGATAATCATATACAGAAGAATGTAACAGAAATCAGAAGCGGGGTAATTTTAAAGCCTAAGCTTAAAGCTACAACGATTTGCTACCAATTTTGTAATTAGATAAATAATTTTTATAGAATTATAATTAAAATCTGTATTTCCTCGTCCTTGCAGCCCGAAACAAATTTTAAGAGAGGCTATGCCGGAAAAGTGAAAATACAGGAGCGCGTGCATTTAACTTTGAATAAATCGGTATATCTTTAATCTGTATCGAAATTGAATAAATGTATTTGGCCACTATGTTAGCTGTAACCGAAATTACATCCTCTTGTTGCTTTCCTCTGCGGTAATTTTTAAAACTTTTCCAGAAATCCAGAGACTAGACTTCGAGGCACTACTAGGCACATCGGAGCTGCGCTTTGGCAAGAAGTATTTGAAAGATTACAGTAGTCTTCAATTAAAATAACGTCAGCAGGAGTCCACGAAAACAATCCAGGAACTTGCCACAATTGTTGAAAAGCTGTCTGATCTTGCCTGTTTGGAGTGCCCACAGAAACAAGAGAAATTCTGTCCTTGAAGTACTTCCTCGACGACATCCGAAATCCTGAAATACAGAAAACGCTGCGAATGGCGAATGTCAAGATTTAAAATACGCTCTGGTGTACGCCATGAAATTTGAAGCAGACCGGTAAGCAACTCGTAAAGATCGCCACCCAGTCAAAACTGCTCAAGTCCAAGAACCAGCAGATCAAGTGACTGCTCGTTTAGATTATTTGACCAGGCAAGTCAATGCGTTACTACGGCATAGGACTGACAAGAAACTGACACTAATGTGCTGGAACTGCGGTGCTAAGGGCCACGTACGAAGGAAATGCAGAACTCCCCAGGGAACGGAAAATAAGATAGACGATTTAAACAGACAGCTCAGTGCACAGATACAGAATAGGAGTGACAAAAAAACTATACCTAAAGAGCTAGAACTGCGGTGGGGAACGGCACGTACGGAGGAACTAAAGAACACCCCACGGCACGGAAAATAAGTCTTATTTCCCAGCAAAGACGTAGAAAACAAATTAGCGGTCATCTCGCGGGGCGGAGTTTGAAAGATAATGACAAGCCCCATTTCAAAGTGTTTCAGGTTTCCGTAGTGAGTGGCAACAGTAATAAACTATTCATCAATGCGCATATTAACGAAGTTCATTGCAACATAACCATGTATGCAGAAGCCAATGTTACAATCATTCGGAAAGATTTACTTCAAGATGAACTCATTCAGACACCATCCAGTGTCACCCTCAAGACTCCTTTCAGTGATCAATTAGAAATAAACGGGCAGTTAAACGTAAACATTACGTTTCGATATAGCGCCTACAATCACACGGCATATGTGTCAGATATCACGGATCGTTACATACTCATTGGACTTCCTAAGGAAATAGAACCTTTTTTCGGATTTTAAAAATAAGGATTTGCATTCAGCATCTGAGGAGATAACTATCCATCATCAGAAGGGTTCCTCTTCTGGAAAAGCCGGCGCCCTGTCTAGAAGACCTTGCCTAGGAAGCTACCGATATTGTTCCTGGGCTGAAGCAAAATACGAGCTGCTTGATCCGGTCGCACGGTAAAAAACATGATCATCGGCTGATCGAGACCCATTTAACGACAAAGAAATCAGGTAAGACCAGCTAGAAGACGGCGACATTAAACCCGTAATTTGTTTAATGGAGTCCTAAAAAAAACCTGCCTGGCAGGAAATTCTATATATATTCTATATATACTTTCCTACGAGAAAGCAATACTGCGCTCTCTGGGACTCAGTCCATACTCAAACCGGCGACTTGTATGGAAATTCGAATCGCATGATGGAAAGGCTTTCAGATGGCAGCTGATACTCCTGAGATCCCGACTCCGGGATGTCCTTAGAGAACTACATAGCAGCCCTACAGGAGGCAACTTCAGAATAATGAAGATTTTACAGAGAGTTAGTGAGCGTTTCTGTTGGAGTAATGTAAAGGATGACATCCAAAAGTGGTGCTGATCTTGCGAATCCTGTGCAAGTCGGAAAGGACCAAAGAAACGCGGCCGACGCAAGCTGGAAGTTACAATGTAGGAGCACCTTTTGGACGTATCGCCTTCGATATCCTGGGACCTCTGCCACGGACTGCTGATGGAAACAAATGCATCCTCATTGTCATAGCTTAATTCAACAAGTGCCCTCAAGCGTATCCTACTTGTGATCAAGAGACTGTAGCAGAGGTGATTTGCAATTGGTGTAATGCAGCATTGCATTTCTAGGTTCAGAGTGCCTCTTTTATTGCATTCCGATCAAGGAAGGAATTCTGCATCGGTCATATGAAAAGAACACCGTAAGCTAATAGGCATTGACAAAACACAGCCAAGACCTTTACATAATCATCAAATGGCATGGTGGAAAGGTTTAATCTAACCATCCTTAAAAACCTCTAGTTAGTGGTATAAGGAAACCATCAGCACTCTGACAAGAAGTTGCCACTGTTCTTACTGGCTTATAGCAGTGGCGTCCACTTGCCTAACCACTATTCCCCATCTCAGATGTTTTTTGGGTTGTGACTTTCTTCTGCCTTGTGATCTCTTGTTTGGTCACCCTCCAGATCCGCCTTCATCGACTGAGCAGTATATCCAAAATCTCCAGGCAGGGTTTGAAGTAATGCACAATTTTGCAACAGAACGAGTCAACTTGGCGACGGAGAAGATAAAGAAACGATACGACACAAGAGCTACAGAACATCGATTTAACGGAAACAAGGTGCGGTTGTGGAATCCGATTCGGAGGAAAGGACTCTGTTCTAAACTGCAGCATCCTTGGAATGGTCCTTACACAGTCCTAAACACGAGAAACGACGTCGTAGTTTGGATCCTAAGTCATCGAATTCTAAGCCTAAATTCGTTCATTACGATAGTCTAGACACTTGCTATGGCCATAGCACATACTGTTTATAATGAAAATAATATAACACCATCGTCCTACTTTTTCTAAATGTGTGCACTAGTTTATTGATTTATTATTTGATTCGTTTTAAGTTACTTATTGAAATAATTTTTATGTTGTTTTTATTGTTTTGCAATGTTTATTATTGCATTGATGCCTTAGTTGCAAGTAAGACTTCCTGTCCAGAGATTGTACTGCCCGGGATGAGCAGTCCTTGGGAAAGGGGCAGTGTTACGAATTTTGCATTTAGATAGCTAATTTTTGTAGAAATATAATTAAACTTTTTGAATCTCCCCATGCAGTGGAGTGCAAGGCAAAAGACTAAATGTATGCCAGAAAATTAAAAATAGAGAAAGATGTGCATTTCACTTTGAATAAATCGGTATCTCTTTAATTTGCATTTAAATTGAATAAATGTAATTGACCACTATGTTAGCTGTAACAGTAATTCCATCCTGTTATTGCGTTCCAGTAATTCCATCCTGTTATTGCTGTTAATGGTTTTTCAAGAAGCACACATTAGTTGAAATAAGTCGCGACTGGTTGAAATCTGTAAAAGTCCAGAGGGAGATCATCTCAGTTCAGTTGTTTAGTTAGCTGTTGTTGTTACTGTTGAGATATTAAGCGCGAGGTCGGATTACCTTGATCTTTAAATGCGCTCTGGTTTGCGTTCGATTTAACGTTACTGGCGTATTGAAGTATAACTACTGATTATACTGCATGATATTGTGAATACTTGTACAAATATTTCTCAGGAAAATTCCAGAGTTTTAATATAATTCTTTTGAAAAGAATTAATTTTATTGACCTATTATCGGACTTGTGCATTCCGTCTATTATGAATCCATACGCACACAACAATATGTACGTTTAAGATAACGTTACGTGTACGTTATTAAGTTAGGAATGTAATTTATCTTTAAATAAATATTTGTTTGTCTTCTAAAAACCCCTTATGAGTGCTTAATGCAAATACAGAAAAAGCTAACAGAAATCGGAAGCGGAATAATTTTAAAACCTAAGCCTAAATCTACAACGATGTAAGCAAGATGTAACGAATTAAAATTTAAACGCACACTGAAAAAGAAAAAGAAAAAAAAAAGAAACTGTTCTATATCTCCCGTGCTACTGGGCCGATTAACGAAATTCAAATTGCGTTCTTCATGTCTCGAAAGTGCGACTAAGGATTTACATTAGATTTATGTATATAGCATTGTCGTAACATAGGTATTTTGACAAAATTTAGACTTTTCTAAAATAACATGCCGATTGTTTTCGATATTTCGATTCTACGACTGAAATTACACTAAATATTAAATTTTGTAAAATTTGGTGCGAAACTTAAGGAGAAATTCAAGCATTTACCTTGGCGCATTGTTTTCAGTTTGCGCGGACAATAATTCACTTGGCGAAAGTCTTAATTTTTTGCAACCTATTTTTCTTTCCTTTTTTTCATTGCATACAAACTCAAAAAAAGTCATCGTTCATAATTTGAAAGAATTTTATAATATGTACGTTTAAGATTACGTTACATGTACGTTATTAAGTTAGGAATGTAATTTATCTTTAAATAAATATTTGTTTGTCTTCTAAAAACGCCTTATGAGTGTTTAATGCAAATACAGAAGAAGCTAACAGAAATCGGAAGCGGAATAATTTTAAAACCTAAGCCTAAATCTACAACGATGTAAGCAAGATGTAACGAAATAAAATTTAAACGCACACCGAAAAAGAAAAAGAAAAAAAAAGGAAACTGTTCTATATCTCCCGTGCTACTGGGCCGATTAACGAAATTCAAATTGCGTTCTTCATGTCTCGAAAGTGCGACTTAGGATTTACATTAGATTTATGTATATAGCATTGTCGTAACATAGTTATTTTGACAAAATTTAGACTTTTCTAAAATAACATGCCGATTGTTTTCGATATTTCGATTCTACGACTGAAATTACACTAAATATTAAATTTTGTAAAATTTGGTGCGAAACTTAAGGAGAAATTCAAGCATTTACCTTGGCGCATTGTTTTCAGTTTGCGCGGACAATAATTCACTTGGCGAAAGTCTTAATTTTTTGTAACCTATTTTTCTTTCCTTTTTTCATTGCATACAAACTCAAAAAAAAGTCATCGTTCATAATTTGAAATAATTTTGACAAAATGCGTTTTGTAACACTTTTGCCGTTATTATCGCTTACAACAAGAATGCGAAATTTCAAAACGAGCCAATATGCAAAGTCGCGTATTTCTTAGAAAAATTTCATCGACACCCCTTAAAAAACATAGGCGATATTTCGAAACGTTTTCTGAAAAATATAGAAAAATTATTTAAAAACGCAAATTTTAAAAATATGTCATAAAAATGGGCGAATTTTGTTTGGAATGAACCTAAAGTTCGAAATGTGAAAGGAAGAATTAATAATTTCATGCCATTTGAGGAAAAATCCGATTTTTTGTGAAAATAAGTACATTTTAAGAATGCTATACATAGATTTAATACATATCCTAGGTCACGCTTTCAAGACATGAAAAATGCAAGATGAATTTCGTCAATCGGTCCAGTAGAGCGGGAGATATAGAACGGTCCATTTTCTTTTGGGTAGCAATGATGTAATGTATTTGTTACAAAATGGAATTTTTGCTACTACATTTTTATTAAAAAGTGTTTAATTGTTTTTCATTTTTTTTAAATTTCGAAGTATATTTAGAATGTTAAATGAACTCACAAAAATATTAATCACTGTGTTCTACTAAGTAATTAAATTGGAAGTTAATAATAATAGTGTATATATACACAGTCCAGTCACATTAATGTGACCATCTGTCAAAAGCCAGAATAACCACCTTTTTTGCATTTTAATAAGTATAAAAGTGTCCATCATCGGTAAGGCAAAGGAATACGATTTAGAAATATTAGCTGAAAAATTGGGGGAAGATGAAAATGAAAGTCATAAAATGAAAGATTTGAAAAAGATAATTTTGGGTAGCAAAACGTACGTTGAAGAATGCGCCAAAGAATGATTGGCCACTATCAAAAATGAAAGGAATTCAAAAGGGGGAATTGAAGACCGAATATGCCAAGAATAAATTGAAGAACGAAAACGTCAAGAGGAAGCTTCATCGTCTGATGCAAAAACGTTTACTCCTGACGAAAATGATATAAGTTTATATTAAATTATATTTGAGCGTTTGGGCAAAAAATTTGAAATACCAGAAAATACGTAGGTTAATCATTTGTTTGGATTATTGCCATAGAATATTGCTCAGATAACCGCCGAAGAAACGGATGAGATTGCAAACACACACATAGAAACACGCGCTCAGGCGCGATTGCTACATTTACTTGGTTACCCGCTTTCCTTCGGTCTACCTTGTCATTGGTCTGGAATATACAGAGAGTACATATGCGTGAATTTGAAATCGCCAATGACTCTCGGTATATTTTAGGCCATGACATCTTCTGCAAGGAGTAAATCGTAATGTATAAAAATGTCTCATACCCCGAGAGTCGCATGGTGCTGGCACCAGGGTGCCTGGGCCGAAGGCCCTACCCCTCATCGAATATCATTAGTAGGTTTCTAACAATATGTATACAAAAAATAGCTTACATTAAATTAGTAATAGTTTTTTTATGATAATCTTAAATGGAGCAGATGCTCACTAGAGTAAAAAATAAAAGAAGATATATGCAGTATTTACAAATTAAAGTCTATACCTCAGCAGTGGTAATTATAATCAAATGTGCAGAAAGCCGAACGAGCTGGTGGTTCTGAAATAAAATACAGAATTAAGCAAGGAAAAGTGCGCACTTTTGGTGTGACAAAATAGAGGTATAAAGGTTACAAAAGACAATTGAATACAATAGTTCATCTATAGAAACACAGGAGAGAGAGAGCAGCAGATACAAAGAGGCACATTAAATACAGAGGAGATCGGATTATGGCATACAATCGTTGAGTATCGCCATGGGGCGATGGAAATTATTATCGTCATATATATCATAACTATACAAGGTGATGGAGGGATTATTTAAATTATATAATCCATCGAAAAAACGTCTGGCCAGGCGAACACAGAACGACCTGACCAGTTCAATTTTTAATTCTTCATGAATTTTAGCATTCCTAATGTACCATGGGGCACATACAATCTGTCTCAGAACACAGTTCTGAGCTGTCTGGAGTTTTGATCGAATGGACTTATTAGAATACGCCCAAACCGGGCATGCATAACAAAGAATAGAACGCAACATGGTTTTGTAGATAAGCAACTTATTATCTATAGATAAAACACTGTTTCGAGCAATTAAGGGGTTAAGTGATGCTTTACGTGCTCGAAACTTTTTCAAGCAACATGTAATATGTGATGTCTCATACCAATTTTATTGTTTAAGTATATACAAACGTATACATATACATGTGCTGGTGAGTAGGTGCGCACGTAACCACTTCTATAGATATAACTGAGATAAAGACACAGAGCAGCTATACCAGAAGAGAAGGCATGTCATTGTTAGCAAAGCAACACTTGAATCTCATGTATACAGAAAAATTGGCGCAGGATCATTAGCTACTTCTGAGCTCCTTTCTTTACATCCTTTCGCAATTCTGTGGAAAACTTATATGCAAATATTTATTATAAGTGAGTTCTGTTTTAAGGATGGAAAGCTGAAATACCCAAAATTTAACAGGGAGATACAGTGCTATTTCAAACTATAATTATTATTTTATTTTACATTTTTGTATCTTACTTATATCAAACAAAAAGGTCTAGCAACAAAAAATGGTTTTCTTAGCATAATAATCATTCGAGCATTAGAAAATGAAGGTTTATAATACAGTATAGATATAACTGAGATAAAGACACAGAGCAGCTATACCAGAAGAGAAGGCGTGTCATTGTTAACAAAGCAACACTTCAATCTCATGTATACAGAAAAATTGGCGCAGGATCATTAGCTACATCTGAGCTTCTTTCTTTACATCCTTTCGGAATTCTGTGGAAAACTTATATGCAAATATTTATTATAAGTGAGCTCTGTTTTAAGGATGGAAAGCTGAAATACCCAAAATTTAACAGGGAGATACAGTGCTATTTCAAACTATAATTATTATTTTATTTTACATTGTTGCTTCTATCAAACATAAAGGCCTAGCAACAAAAAATGGTTTTCTTAGCGTAATAATCATTCGAGCATTAGAAAATGAAGGTTTATAATACTGCAAATAAGCTAATGTAAAATTTTCCAAACAATTTTAAATGATATCACAATTATTAAAGCGAAAACATTATATCGAGGTCTCTGCCTTCGAAGTTTGTTAAGGTTTCGTCACTATCTTCTATAAAACTGTCATGTACTAATGCAAAATT
>KK112512.1:168706-204350 GCA_000611955.2 Stegodyphus mimosarum | reverse complement strand
CCAGTAAAGAAACTGTTTATAACAGTACAGTGTTTGTACAGTAAAGAAAGTGTTAAGTCTGTACACATTTATTGGGAAAAGGAATCAGAAATGCTACATGCATATATTTTAAAAGCAGGATGAAAGTTAAATCTGAGGATAAATGTGGCATTGCAAAGTGTAAAATTTAGATTTGTCAGACACAGTTTGGCGAATCCTTTGAATAAAAGTAAGACGTGTAAAAGAGAATTCGTAATGTTTTGCGTAGTATTTCATAAGGTTAGTACAGTCATTAGTAATTAGTGCAATAGATTAGAAGAAAAAAGTTCTGAGTATTTTCTATTTAGTAGTATGAAAAGTAAGAAATGTAGTGTTTTATTAAAACTGCATAGAAGAATACTGTTTAAAGTTCCAGAAAATGTTATCCATAAAGACCTCCAGAAGGAAATGGAGATGTAACATCAATAAGTATTTAAAACAAGAGAAGGAAGTTAAGAGTAAAATAAAAAAAACATAACAAGAAAAAATTTCAAAGAATACCATCTCGTGTATCTTGTTAAGAAAGTCAAGGCTGAGGTAAGTTCGAATATAGTAGCATTTATGCAATAAGTATTTAAAACAAGAGAAAAAGTACATTTATAAAAAAGGAAAAAAAATGTGGAAAAAAATAAATATTACTTTTTTGAAAACAAAATGAAAAATGTAGTAACAACTTCTTTAAAATAAAAAACGAAAAGAAAAAAAATTAAACTTGTAAAAATAAATATTATTTTTGTAAAAACCAAAAACGTTAAACGTAAAAAAGTCTTTAAAGTAAAAATATGAAAAGGATTAAATATGGGGGAAAAAAATTTGCAAAATAAAAAGTGAAAAGAAAATGCAAAAATAAATTTTCTTCAACGGATATAAAATTGTGGAAACTTTAATTTGCGACAGTAAAATTTACGTTAGCAAAAGCAAAATATATAAAATTAATTAGAAGAAAAAAGTACAAGAAGAAAAAGTACAAGAAGAAAAAAAAGTACAAGAAGAAAAAAAAAGGATAAAACAAAATGAAAAATGTAATAACAACTTCTTTAAAATAAAAAGCGTTGCAAAATAAAAAGGGAAAAAAAAATGTAAAATTAAATTGTACTTTTGTCAAAAAAGAAAAGTTAAACGTAAAATAGTTTTTAAAGTAAAAATATGAAAAGGGATAAATTTGGAAAAAAAGAAACTTTTGCAAAATAAAAAGGGAAAAGAAAATGTAAAAATAAATTGTGGAAACATTAATTTGCAACAGTAAAGTTTACATTTACAAAAATAAAACGTATAAATTTAATTAAGTAAGAACAGGAAGAAAAAAAAAAGGAAAACAGTGAAAAATATTCTAATAATAAAGCAAAAAAATTAAACTGGGAAAATCTTATATTTACAGCAGCACAGAATAAAGTAATGGCTTAGAAAGTTGAGGTTTGCGCATGCGCTATCCTTCAGCCTAGTGACATTTTGGCGGTTCCCTCTGTACAAGGTGAAATGGACAAAGAGGGTGGACAAGGTGAAAGAACAAGTTTGGAGGGACAATACGATTGCCGTGTGGTTAAAGCGTCAGACTCCCATCCCAGAGATAACGAGTTCGATTCCCGGTCGTGGAGTTATTTTTAAAATTAAGGGAAAAGGATACTACATCATTAAAAATGGATTAAAATATAATGGAATCAATTAAAACTAATTAAAAATAATGACGTACTAAAAAAATTCTTATTAAAAACGGTAAATAATTAAAATTAGTGACATACTAAATAATTAAAAAACGTGTCAAATAATTAAACGGCATAAATAATTAAAAATAATAAAATAAAACGGATATCATGCCAAACACGTGGTTCGAGAGCTCGTTGCCACAAACATAAAAAAATAGTGTAAAATGCCCAAAAATAAACGCGGTTACGTCATTCCGTCTACGTCACTTCCGGTTGTCACGTGAGCCAAGGTGGCGGAGGCGGCACATCAAAGGCACGACCCCCGTTGCGTCATCTATTGTTCTCTTACGTCATCCATTGTTCTATTACGTCATGGCGGCATCCTTTGACCGCGCGAGTACGGTGGCTTACTACTGATGTGGCGCACTTAAACCATTTTTCCCAAAGTGTTTAAAAATTTATGATACTTTTTTTTTTATTTTTTAAAGGATAAATGAAGCTTTTTTTTTTTTACTTTCTTTATATATTTTATTTAATCTCTTTAAATAACATTACGTACCCATAATGGTGAAAATTTTTGTGCCTGAAGAAGAGGTATCCTAGTCTTGAAATCCGAATTTTCTTTTAAACCAAGTACAGCTGATGATTACCAGATTTTGAGTTTTATGTTGGTGTGCTTCTCTTCCGTTATGATGAGAGTTTGTTGAATTGATTATGGTAAAACACACAAGGGTTGTCTAAGGCAGTGATTCTTGACATTTTTGTGATCAGCACCTCTTTAAATCTGTATGTTGTTTCTTATTCATAGTAATGCTTTTAAAACTAAGTTTTTTTTTCTTTGAAAGAGCCACTTGTAAGCTGTCACTTGCATTCAAGTGATTTGTGACTTCAGTGAAAATTCCATTTCACACAGGTACGTTATGATGAATGCTAAATGTGTCTGCAAGGCAACTTCTGCTAGCTGTGTGTAAATTTCTAAAGTGTATACCAGAATTGTTCTGTAAGTCCGGTTTTTCAAATTCCATTTGAATGTATATGTGCATTGGCGTACATTCCAACAAAATCGTCTTCATTAAATCATTGCGAATCGTGCCTGCTGCGATTTATTTGTTGCGTGAAAATGATTTTTTTTTTTAAATTTCTGATGCACTTCATAACTTCTGTTATAAATCAGTACTTCTCATGTTTCATGCAATAACTTATTGCATTTTTTTAAAATTTATAGATAATAGAAAATAAATCGAGAATTTTATTCAGAAAATAATTTTAGATGTTATATTTTATCCAGAAATCACTGTATTTATTTCAACTGTTGTTCCTGGGGTTATTTACCAGGTGCAGAATTTCCGAAGAAACTGTATCACGTTTACCATCATTTTTACTTCCTTATGCGAAATAAAGGAAGCATTTTAATAGCAAAACATTTCGGGTGTCATATATGAACGGAAATATAAATTTTAACCGTTACCTAATCCATTTTGACTGTTGTCTGTATGACATTTGTTTGTACGGACAGAATAAAGATCTCTTTTTTCCGAAGCGGATTGTAAAATGGATTTTATAGAAATAGGCTTTTAGATCAGGTGATGGTGGTTCTGTGTATCACAAATTTTTAACAATATTTTAATGCACTATGTACGAGCATATTTTTAGGCCGCCGCCTTCAACATAAACAAACCTTAGTTCTCTACAACAACACGGGCATCAGCGCCCTCTAACGTACGTCTTTCAAATTATTCAACACTTCCCACCTGAACTCGGTGGGAGTTCATCTTTCAATAATATATATATTCTGGAATATTCAATTAATATTTTGACAATCAATCTTAGAGAAATGGTTAAATATAACAAATATCCATACATAATTATAAGCATATAAATTTTACAAAACATTAAATGATACTTATCAGCGAGGTCAGGAGAATCAAACCTAAAAATATAAAATACAAACATTAGTTAAGTTCCATATTATATTACAATTGTATAGGCCTTTTTAAGGTACTAGTAAGTGTTTTAATTATGCAAGATCTTATTTTACCATCCCTGCCTGGCATTAATTCCAAAATTCTACCTATCGTCCAGAGATTTCTGGGATGTTTATCGTTATGGATCAAGACAATATCCTTGATTTTAAACTGTGATGCATTCAAGTTTGGAGGACAAATATTGGCAGATCTCAGATTAAAAAGATACTCCGTTCTCCAACGCTTCCAAAAATGATTTAAAATATCTTGATGTTATTTGTATCGTTTAAAATTGAATTTCTTGATCCAATCAAGTTATTTGATGTTATTTTATTATCAGGCAGAGGTAATCATCGTCTACCAACCAGAAAATGTGAGAGCGTGCGTTAGTGGAGAATGTTCATTGGGATCGCTAAACACGTAGGTAATTAGTCTAAAATTAATCATTGCCTCGATTTCAATGAGCACTGTTTCAAGCTCGTTAACAGTGAGGGATGATCGACCCATAATTTTGCTTAAACTGGGTTTTATAGTTGGGTCCATACACTCTAAAACCCTCCCTACCATGGACCCTTCTCAATAATAAATTTCCAATTTATGCCTTTAACAGAAAACAATTCTTTCACAGATGAGTCAATCAAAGTTTTGAAAATATGGCTTTGAAAATAGTTTTGTCGTTGTCGGAGTACACGATGGTATACAGTCCTCGTCGAGCTAAAAATCTCTGGAAAGCTAGTAAAACACTTTCAGTGCTCAAATTAGTTACTATCTCTATATGTAAGGCACGAGTAACCGCACACGTTAACAACAGCATGTAAACTTTACCTTGACTGTCCTTCATAAAAAATGGACCAGCGAAGTCCAACCCGGTCACAGCAAATGGAGGCAACTCTTGGATTCTGTCCGGAGGAAGTGGAGCGATATCCCAGGACGAACATTATATCGTCTGCATATCAGATATTTAGTGATGACAGTTTAACACGCTGTATCCCATTAATGATCCAGTATTCGGCTCTGATCTGAGTTAGTGTCGAATTAACTCCAGCATGGAAATACCTTTTCATATGAGTCCATGATGATCAACTTGGTGTATTTGCAACTAGAAGGTAATAGAATAGAGTGTTTTAAATTCTCGTGGCAGTGTACAAATTGAATGCAACCTTCCAACCGAAGAATTCCCTCCTCATCAAGCCTTGGATTAAAGGAGTAGATGGAAGAATCTAGAATTATTTTTTTATTTGATAGCTTAATTATTTCACTTGATACGATTCTCGTTGAGTAAATTGTACCCAATAAAGTTCAGCTGCTTCAATCTCAAAAGCACTTAAAGGTCCAGTCTCTGTAGACCTTTC
Source organism: Stegodyphus mimosarum (assembly GCA_000611955.2). Lineage (NCBI taxonomy): Eukaryota > Metazoa > Arthropoda > Arachnida > Araneae > Eresidae > Stegodyphus > Stegodyphus mimosarum. The sequence continues at coordinate 199,373 of KK112512.1, read as the reverse complement.
CAGAAGCCTCCCAATAAATCTTAATACATAGGCAGTAATTCAGAGTAATTTTCCTAAAGAACTGAACTTTTCTATATTCAAAATTGGGGATTCATTGTCAATTACGGGTGGCGTCAAAATAATACTTTTTCTTAACTCTAACGATTCTGAATTTGGTTGTAATTCCTTTTGTTCCGGAAAGTTTTCAATAGGAAAACGTAACCAGTGTGGCCCATGCCACCACAAATCATTCTTTACTAGTGACTGAGCACTAATACCTCAAGTTAATAAATCTGAAGGATTTTGTTTCCCTTCGCAGTGTTTCCACAATTCTGTGTTACATATACCCTGTATCTCCTTAACAGGATTTGCGATAAATGGCTTCCAATTATTTGGCGACCCTTTAATCCAAGTAATGGCAATTTCAGAATCGCTTCAAAAATCAACATTCTCAATTAAATCGCCAAACAATTTCTTTAAATATTTATACATTCGAGCAGCCACGAGCGCTTCCATCAACTCTAAACGAGGAAGCGTGACTAATCTTAAAGGTCCAACCTTGCATTTCGACATGATAAAGGAAGTTTTAATTTCTGAGTCAATCGTACAGTATCTGAAATATGCGATGTCCCCATATGCTTTAGCTTCGAGAGAGCTCCCCCCCCCAGATTCCAAAAATTCGTGGGAAGCCATTCCGACCACTCTCGTACGACTTTAGCCGAGATATTAATTAAAAACTCCGAAAACGCTAATTTTCGCGATCATTCTTCCGAATGGCAACAGTCTCTCACGCTGGAAATAAGATAAAAATCTGCTTTATTTCTTAAAGTGTTGCCACTGCTCGCTTTCAAATCGTAGAGTTCCTTAAAAAGTTTCTAAGCTTTAGAAAATATGAAATAAAAATAGTATTGCCAAACATTAAATACATTACTCCCGATTCCAAAAATTTCGTAGGAAACCATTTCGACCTTTCTCATCTTCGTACGACTTTTAATCTGATGAGATACTACTTGAAACATCTGAAAACACTATTTTTTGCACACATTTTTCCGAGTGGCAACAGTCTCGCGAGTTGGAGATAAAAATGCTTTACTTCGAAAAGTGTTGCTGCTGGTCGCTTTCAAATCGTAGAGTTTCTTAATTAAAATATTTGCACATATACAAAATATGAAAACAGACATATTACAAAATATGAAATAAAAAATCTGAAAGGTTTCAGATTTTAAATTACGTCCAATGGGGCTTTTTTTTTAACATTTCGTGTGCTATCTTTATTTATTAATATTATGTGTGTTATCTTTATTCATGTTCTTCACACTTAAACTATAAAATTCAGTTCAAGAGCAATATCGCAAAATTATTTTAAATTGGGCATATCTGTGGAATTTCCGATACACAGTCTCACGCACTGGAGAAAAAATGTTTTTTTTTCTGCACAACGTTGATCGCTTTGAAATCCTTGAGTTTGTTAATCCAAAATTAGTTAAAGTCTTACAAAATATGAAATCGATAATAAAACAAGTTCCAAATTTCAAATTTGGTCTTCCAGACGCCCATATTCGCGGTAGGAATGCGTCATTCAATATTGGATGGCTCTAGGTACCGTTGTTTATTAGAATGCGAGAAATATACATACATTTACGCAGATTCTTCATTATTTGATTTCTTTAAATTAATGCAGGGCGATAGTATTTGGTGATAACAATTTGAAAGGTTAAACGGATATTCAGAGTGATTCGACGCAAATTCACAAAACAAAAACAATTGTCCTTCAGTGACAAAGCCCCTTTGGTCTAAAAATAGCATTGCTAACGTTAAACATATTGTTATCATATTCTTATGTTGTTGAAGAAAGCACGCGATTTCATGTGACGTCATTGTATGTCGAGAATGTTTCGTTACTTTTTATTTTCGTTACTTTCTTCGTTATTTTCAGTATTTTAAATAACTAGCTGCTGTTGACAACTTTTTTGTTTCAGGTTAGTATAGTTGACACGATATGTTATTGCCACTTAATTCTTTTACCGATATTGAGAAAATGCTATATTACATTAAATTTAAATTATGACGTCATACCTATTAACATTAAGTGTCAAAAGTTTTTGTTTCCTGGTTCGGCAATAAAAAAATTATTTCCGAATTGGTTGTTGCTTAGACAGAATGAAATAATGTCTTTCATATTGAAATGTTTTCATAAATTCTCTTTTCAAGGGTACTTCACAAATTTTGAATTGGCTGCAGCCCGCTCATCTGACGAGCTTGCCTGCTAGCAGTAATAATAATTAGTGAATAGCAGCTGACTGGGTTTATAAAAACGAGCGGGGCCAAAAAGCTTTCCATTTAATTCTTCGGTTCGTGGTATCATTTCCTTATTGTACTGCTATGAAATAGTATTTGCTAAGCGTACCTTTCTTAAATAGTATAATAGAGCATGAATAGCATAAGCAGTACTTCGAAATATTCTACATTTCTTAGGAATAGGCGACAGATGTTTTATTGAACTTCACGAAATAAAATTTAAACATGATTTCAGTTTTCCTTAATCAGAATACACGAACAACAATAAAGTTTAATTTCTCGCGATGAGAGGAACTAGAACGGGATGTAAATGAGTGAGGGGAAAAATGTCACAAATCACAAAATACCGGCTCCAAGAGAAATCATAATACACGTTTTTTAAAGAGTGTAGGATTGCAGCAACACAAGAAGAAGAATAGAAATGTGTCTAAAAGGAACAAGAGAAGTATTTCTAAAAAGAACGTAACTTGCATATCGGATTCCGTAACTGAAAAAACTGGAAAGCTTAGAAGCTATAAACTCCGTCCACAGAAAGAAAAAAGAAAAGTGGGGGGAAACAAACAGGGTGATTTGCTATTTCCGTCAGTTTCACACAGTTTAGTTTAGAACGCCACATTTTCTGTCTCCCTTTTTGTGTAAAGCACCAGCTGGGAGGAGAGACACAAAGAACTAGCTTCAAGGAGATACTTCGAACAAATTTTGTTCCAACGTCGACGTAGTATTCGTTAAGAAAGTTTTGCTCTGTTCCAAGAATAAACTTATTGCTAAACATGAACAAGGAATGCTATAGTCGATCTAATCAAGGAATGTAGTCGAGTAATGTACGTCTATGTAGTCGAGTATTCGTTAAGAAAGTTTTGCTCTGTTCCTAGAATGAACTTATTGCTAAACATTGTTCTGTGGCAATTTGTCGCGTCACCAAATGTTGTGGTGCAAATGTTAAATACTAACTGTTACAATAATTAGCCTACAATAATATCAAAAACCAAATTCTAATTTGCGTTGTGTATTACTAACCCGAACAACCCCTAAGACCAAACAGGAGTACTGGTGTTAAGAACATTCACACAAGTCATCATAAGAAAAACTCTGAATCAATTATATATATAACCAAGGATATAAGGAAGACACTCAATCTTTCAACTTAAATTTCTAGATCTATGGTGTGTTCAGGTGACAACTATTTAAAATAATGCATTTAGAATTATAATATATATATTGCTAATTTCAAATATGCACCGAGATGAATTAATCAAAAATTTACACCGTAAAAATTAATATTAAATTTTCATATGCAGTTATCAAACTCTGCTGGCCAGCATTAAAATACACAGGAATTTAATGAATCACCGAGCATGGTGTCTTTACCAATATTGATAGAGATTACTTAGTTCAAGAAATTTCTTAATTTACTCTGGTAAAAATTGCATACATCAATTTAGCAATCCTTTAGGCAGTTAGAAAAATATTATATACTCAAGTAGACCCGTTGGAGAAAAAATGATTTACATTTATTCCTACATTCAATTACTCAATTAAAGGTAAAGTAGAATTTAAATTTTTAATCGTTCCTTAATTTGCAAAAGTTAAAGTTAATTCTGAACCAAAAATAGCAACAACTTAAAGTAAAAAGGTAAAATTTAGATAAGTTAACAAATTTAATATCCTGTCTTAATTCATTATATATAAATTTTAATTACATTCCAAGTTAAAGTTAAAAGTCCTAAATAGATTAATAGTGCAGCAGTTGCTTAAATACACAGCCTGGATTTAAGATCCAGCAGAAAAACCTTTGACTAAAAGTTAAATAGAATTTAATTGGAAATTAAATGCACATATAACTACTCCTTACTTTAATAATTCATCACTGGAAAATTTACTTCAAATAATCAAATCTCTTAAAAAAAATTTTTTAATTTGCCATATTACTTAGGAAACAAGTTCACGGAATTTATGTTGCAAGCTGTACTAAATTTCAGGTGAAATTAACAATCAAAAGGTTGAACTCACTTGAAGGGAAGAATTTTAAACTTAATTAAGCCTTGCTAGTTTATCAGATGGAACAATCTCCAGACGAGCAGCCGTTTGAAGTAGAAACCAAGATGCTCTCCTTTGGGCATGATTCCAACCCGCACAGAGATGATGTTAGCAGTCCTGAAGGATGTAGGAAAATGAAATAAGGCATAGATGTTTCGAAGCGAGAAAACTGGACCTATAGACCGATGTGAAGAAGGTGGAAACTTGTAATTCACTGAACTAGACCCATTCTGGAGAGTTGATGGTAGTACTCGGATCTAAGTTGCATCCACTATGGTGTTAACGCCTTGATTCGATGAAAAAAAAACACCATTCTCGACTCCTACACGGGGATGGTAAAGTGCGGAGGAGTATACGTTTCAATTCATAATTTTAGATGTACATCTTTAGGACGTAAACATGTCCACTACCGGACCCCCCGGGTCAACATTTGCTCTTCCAGAGGAAGAAAAATGAAGCGTCTTCTTTCAGCTGCAAATCCAAGGCAAAAAGGGCTGAGCATGGCCTTGCATGACGATTTTAATCGTCCAGAATCCAGAATTTTCGAAAATCACCAAATTTGGTGAATTAGTATGCAAATCTCGCCAAACACAAAACAGTGCTGCGAAAACTTAGTTTTTCCTTCTTCACACCAAAAAAAATTCCACCCTCGCCACCCCCTTCGCCAACAAGGAGGGGTGAGGGAAAGAATGCGACAAACCTACCACGCAACCGGACGCAGTACATGACCTTGACGAGAAAGTGCTCGGAAACGACGCTTATAGCAGAGTAAATTTTTAAACACGAAATTCAACAATTTTAGCAATTAAATGGGCATAATTCTCCAACGGGGCGACGTACAGTCATGAAAGTAGGTTCATAAGAAGGGTAAATTTTTTCTCTTTAAGAGGTATAAATTTCAACCATGTGAATAAAAAGGAAGTATTTTTAAATTTCAAATATTACGCAGAAAGCAACCGATTTCCCATTGTCTCCTTTCCCGAAAGCTAATACTGTCGAACGCGTAACGTAAGAATGAGAACTCTGTTTAACTCGTATAAAAATAATTGATTCAATAACATAAGCAATACAATTCGTGAAGAAAAATTTAGAATAAGCATAAATTAATGCATATAATTTACTCACTCAATAATTAATTAACAAATAACTGCAATTAACTACACATTAATCCATAATTCTAAACTAACCAAAAATCACTACATAACACATGAACAAGGTATGCTATAGCCGATCTAATCAACCAATATGAGTATGGTACGTCTATGTAGTATCTATGTAGTCTATGTAGTCGAGTATTCGTTAAGAAAGTTTTGCTCTATTCCGAGAATAAACTTATTGCTAAACTTGAACAAGGTATGCTATAGTCGATCTAATCAAACAGTATGAGCATAGTACGTCTATGATATTGAAGCAGAAGGAGGCAGTGAAGGCTCTAGTTCCATCGAAGTGGTTTACAAAAATATCGAAACGGCGATAAATGAAAAAACTGATAATCTGTTGTTGGTGTGATTGAAGGAGGTTGCCCAGGCTCCTCAAAAAATGGATCTGAAGAGACATACAATGTAAGTCGCGGCTGTTTGAGAAGTTTAAAAGGCAAACTGGTATTCTCTCTGTCGTCAGACATGGTAAAGCTGAGAACTCAGAAATGAAAGCAAAGAAGGAGTTCCTCGAAACTTTTACGGCCCTTTAATTTCTTTCTCTCACCGTCAGGAATACAAGCACTCCAGGTTAAGAGCCACTGATATAAGAGAAGTGGTACGCATTTGAGGCGAAGTCAATTGTCAAATTCGGTTCAAAATACAGAGTTTCAGAAACAGTTAAGAAACTTAACTGGTTCTGCCATTCACTAAATTTGTAGGAAAGTGAGTAAATTGACCATAGTTTTAAACATTTATACGGTATTTTCTCCCTCCTTTTCGCATGGATTCGTGGTGTAACTGGAAGCATGCTCGGCGCTTATTCGGGAGGTGCAGAGTTCTAATCTCGGTGAGGGCATTACACATTTTCCGCGTTCCTCCATCGAAATAACCTAATGATTCTACACATTATTCCTTAATTTAGCATAATAAATGGGGGACATACACATTTCGACGAAGATACACAACTTTTCTTACATCAAAATACACTAACTTAATAAGAGTTATGCGTATTAACGCCATATTCAGTCTATATTACGCAGCATGCAGTAGCGCTGACTTATTTTGGCGTTAAGCTAGGTTTCCCTTAAGTTACTATTAGGTAATATTGTTTTAAAGAATTCGTAAGAAAAGCTAAAGAAACTTCTAAAAGGCTAAAAATTTACCATTAAGAGTTTACTATTGAAATTAAATTAAATAATATGTATATTAGTATATTAGTTTCATATTAAATACATTAAATTCATAGTTCATATTAAATACATTAAATTATTACTTACTTTGTGCATTTCTGAAAAATTATAGTAACTGTACATGAGGAGATATAAATGACTCGTCGAGTTGCTTTTTCGATCGTTTGTCGTAGTGATCTGTATGATAGCAAACAGCGCATATCGCTTTAACAGCTCCATTAATCAGAGTCAAACAAATAGTGTACTTACATTAATTTAACTCTTCTTCATCGGATGCTGAAAGCATAGAAATAGGTGATTTATAACAACAGGATGTTTTCATAAAGTTCTTCAGAAAAAAACTGGTTACTGGTAAAACTGGTGTACCTGTGTAGAGACATTAAGCATTTTTGGAAGCAGAAAAGATGTGAAAAACTGAGCAATGCCCTTGCTGGGATTCGAACCAAGGACCTCTGGAAAACGCGCCCAGCGTGCTGACCACTACACTACGAAGGCATGCGAAGACGCTGGGAGAAATACCTCATACCTGTACATTGCGCATATACGAAACTTATATAGTTTATCTAATTCTATTTCATTTCATTAAAGTTCAGTAATCTTTGTTAAGGAGTTAATTAAAACTACTGCATGGTTGTTACCGCATGAAACTTTCCCTTGTGGGATATTTCAAGTTGATAATTTATAAAAGTATAGCACTGGAATGCAGTTTGTTTTGAGATGGACTCTTGAGGGAAGAGTTTAATGTCTCGCTTTTAATGTGTATTTTACACAGGAGATACTTACGAAAATAAGATACCAAGTTAGCCTCTTCTGTGACAACAGAACTCCTAGATCGCAAGTGCCAGTGATAAAAAGGATTGTACTTTAGCCAAGTTATAAACTGCCATTCACATTGCATTAATATCATTTTGTTTTAGTTCTGACAAGTTTTCTATACTAAAATAGAAGCTGAATATCCGAACATTGTAGAATTGTAGAGTGCATCATTTTATATTCCTTAAATTAAAAATCGCATCTTAAATTAACGATGAATGGTAAAGAATGCACATTTCTTAAATGGCCGCGGTAAAAGTGTGCCTGAGCGAACGCCTTACACTTTAGTTGCAAAATTTGAGTAGAATTCTGTTAGTGAGGTGTAGCGTTAGAGGTGAGAAATGTTTCGACAGAGTTGCAAGTAGACCGATAGCAATAATTGTAATGTGGAAGAGACGTGCAAGAAAAGCAAATTCTGGTCAGAAAGTCAACGTGAGTGCAAGATATTGATGCGTTAAGAAAAGCTTAGCTATTGTCTGGAAGTAAGAGCATACGGAAATAAACAAACTTTGCCATGAAAAAGGGAGTCTGACTTCAGGAGACCATACGAATCTGATAAAAGGAGAAAGCCGAAACTCTGGAGAGAGGCATTAGAAAAAATAAAGCATTAATTTAATGCTGTAAAGAGAATGCACTTGGGTTAGATTCGAGAGAGTAATGATAGTTTAAGTAGTATTAATATTTTGAATATTTCTATAAAACTTATAAGCAATTTTTGCCGTGAAAGTAGTTAAGGTTTTAATTCCTAATTCTTCGCAAATAGTAATATTTCTATGGAACCGTCGTGATTTATATTACTACTGCGTGGTCCATGCGAAACCTGTGTTATATATATTGATGCTTAATAGAATATTTTGATATCTGATAAACATAAAATTGTTCATTACAATTACATAGATGCAATACAAATTAATTACACATTCAGTCATATAAATGGAATGAAACATGTAAATGTAATTATATAGCAGTATTCTTAAGTGTACTGTTTGTTTTCTATAGTTCATATGTATGGGTGGAACACCTAGACGGATGGAAAAATTTGCCCACTTTATGCAACGTGAACTGGATATCAAGCTTCCTACTGGAACCGCTTTGAGTGATATTAGTGCTCGTTCGTACCGATATTCAATGTACAAAATAGGACCAGTAATATCTGTTAGCGTAAGTTAAATCGGTCTTACTGACTTTTATTTTCTAATTCTAGTTGTAATTATTCAAAAAAGTTTAGAATTGTGTATTTTACTTTTTCCAGTTTCAGTTTTGTTTTCCCCTGTATATCAGCATTTAATCGTTTTATAATATTTAAGATTATTGAATTATCGCGGTTAAACAGAGTAATAATGTATTTTCATTTTGAATAAGTAAGGTTTGTTAGATAACAACATGTTATTTTGATGTTGATTCTTTCCTGTAACTTCTGTTCCTTCCATCACCAGAATGTAAATTGTTCTGAATTTAAATAACGAGCTAAAGTGTAATCGGAAAAAGAGTTTCAGCAGTGCGTCAGAAAAAAGATTTTATCTCTTGAATTCTCCATTCGTATGCCGGTTTGATTTGGTTTATGATTTATTTTCTGTAGAAGTCACGAATAACTGCAGCCGAGTTGGTTAGTGTTATTAAAGTTTCTAATCTATTTAATTGATATTTCTATTATACCGAAAATAGAGGTGGCTACGTTATCACAAATTTTAGTTGTGCTGCAAACCTGTTGCAGGTAATGGCTTTTAATAAACGCTTTTAGTTAGTTCTGTTTGTTTGTGTTCCTTGAGTTTTAGACTCTTAGTTATCGGCAAAGATGAGAATTCGCCGGAAGCGCAGAAAGATTAAATAGTTTAATAGTTAATTCGGATTGAACAAACAAAATAAATCTAGAAGTCGAATTTCGTAAATTATTACAGCAACATAGCTTGTGCGCTCACTGAATTTATATTAAAAAACTTATGAAAGTAGTTTTTTGCGAAAAGTCTATAATATTATGTTTCTCGAACCCCCCTCAAAAAAGCGCTTTTTTTATCTCTGATGTCAGATTTCAATAGATTATAAACGTCTCTTCTCTAAATTGAACAATCTGAGTATTTTTTACTAATTTTAATATTTAAACTATTTTTTTTTAATTTAGACTATTATAATTTCATAATAATATGGCTTATAAAATCAATTTACGTTATATTTCTAATATTAAATTTTTTATCTTATATTCAAACGTAACCTTTCAAGTCCTTTGTTATTTCCGTAATGCTTTGTAGCTGTACCAATCATTTTAAGTGTTTTTAACTCTCTGAGAGCAGTAAAAGATTAACACATAAATACAGAAAGATTGTATTCTTTTTGCACTTTCATAAAGGGGCGAACATTTTTGTCGCATGCAATACAATATTAATTAACTGTAAAGCGTAATCCTTCAGTTTTTTATTAGTTTTTTATCAATAATTTTAAGCTTATGTTTTCTTGCTTCAGATGTATTATTTTGGAGTTATTCAAGAAACATGCTTGTCGAAAACGTTTTAATTACAGGTAACAGGTGAAAGTAGGTCCGGATACCCGGGCGGCTTACATAGACTATTCGGGTATTGTCCGGAGCCCACAACTGTCTAGGACAATCAGCTTCTGATGCTCCAAGAGCACCGCATCGGTAGTTCATTTAGAGATATTCACAATATAATTTCAAAAAGGGCTAGATGCTAAGAAATACAAAATACTGGTATTAGCTGATTGTAGACAGATGACATGACACGTTTGAGGCATGGATATTGCAGGATGAACATATTAATACAGACACTTATATGCACTTATACAATATACAGACACTTAATGTTAGATACAGAAGAAGTATTAAGAAATAAGTTTACATTCCACTTATCTGATAACGTATGACAATGAAATTTTACAGAAATAGCTCTCTTTAGCTTGTGTAATAAGTATTATATTGAAAGCTTAATATATGTCTATCAAACAGTACTTTTTTAATGGCACGCACTAGCCATTTTTAGGCTTTTGCCACTACTAAGGCGAGAAGTTATGGTCATTTATTATGGAGGCACTTAAAAGGCCATCTTTACCTCTTTTGAGGGAACAAACAGTTTAAATCCATGCTTTCTCCTGGATTCGAACGCAGGCCATTCGATACCTCAATCGCAAGACCACTAATGGAAATCCCACATTAACACTTTAAACATGGAATGCTTATTTTAAAACATGGAAGACAATGAATGCCCATTATCTTTAAATATAGAATACTTATTTGGACAATGAAAGCACACTCAAAATTAGGTTAAAATTAAAGTAAAATGTCTTAATATGTAAAATTTATAAAAGTTAGTTAATATGTAAAATTTATAAAAAGGTACGAAAACGTTATACTAAAAGAGCCGCACAAAACTTTTATATAATGAAAGAAAGATAAAATTATACAATAGCAAATGCTTCTTTCTTCTTCGTGAATGTTATTTCTTGTTTTCACAGCACGGTATGGGTATTCCATCGTTGTCTATTTTACTTCATGAGATGATTAAGCTGATGTATCATGCACAATGCAAAGATGTCACTTTCATCAGAATTGGGACTTGTGGAGGAATTGGTGAGTACGCACGTAAAATTATTTATGTCAACGAGTTTGTTCATTGCTGACCTCTATACATGCATAAAGCCCATTTTGGATTCAGTATATCAAAATATGAATTTGGCATAAATCTTTTTGTGCGCACATTTTAAGATATAAAACTAATTTTAAAATCAGAAACTGCAAATTGTTTTCTCTGAAGCATTAAAAAGCAGTCCAAAGTTTCAGTTAAATGAAATTTTGCTCAATTAAATTTTTAAAGGAAAACAAAATTACAAGAGGTAAATTCTAAAATGTACAAAGAACATTTAGTATTGTTTTGTAGTTTAATATAAACGGGAAGCATTATCGCTTTTCTTTGCGGAATAAAAATCAAACGAAGTGAAAAACCCCTTCATATCTTTGGTTCATATACGAGTAAATATATAAAAGGATGAATGTTCTATTCTGTGGATTTCCTCATGAAGCAATATGTAAAGTAAGAAATGTGTAAAATAAAGTATATTGCTTTAACTAAAGGAAAAGAAACATTTTAGAAATTAATACTTAAATAACTAAAGGAAAAGAAACATTTTAGAAATTAATACTTAAATAACTAAAGGAAAAGAAACATTTTAGAAATTAATACTTAAAGGTTTCTCACTCAAGAGTACTGCAGATAGATGATTTGTAAATTATAACAATATACGAGATACAAAAACACTCTGGAAAAACTACAGCTGTAACGTAAGTACATATTGCATTTTATAAGACGGTTTCAATAAAAAAAACTAATAATGATTTTATTAGTTAATAATATATGAGGTAAACAAAGATAAGTATACATTTTTCTCTGTCGTTTGTCTACAAAATGTTTAAGTAATTGTCGTATTTATTGTCAAGGTATACCCGGAGGTTCTTTGGTGATATCAGACGAAGCAGTTGATGGCTTATTGAAACCGTACTTGGAATTGGTATGTTTTAAATTTTTAACAAGTCTTTGATAATGAAGTCTTTGTAACGATGTAAAAGTTTTTCATAAGCATTCCATTTTTTACAAATTGTTATGTCTGTCTTACTTCCCCAAAGTTTTACCTACGTTTTTAGTAACTTATTGTTTCAGACAAATGATAGGAGTTTTCTCTCAGTTGTTTAATAAATCCATCAAGTCAGATATTACAAAACATACTGCAATTGCAAAATGGTTTCAATTTAAAATGTAAGATAAAAACTGCCTTTTGTAACTTCACAACAAAGTTGCCATAAAGCATAACAAAACCGATAGCTTTTGGGAGTTACAGACAATAATATACAACATTTAATCAAACCTTGGGACAAAGCAACCGTCACTCAAAGTCCAGGTTTTCGAAGGCTGTTATATAAATTTAAGTTGCAGGAGCTGTAAAATGATGTGAGCAGTAAACTTCTCGTATAATGCAAAACTCAGTCAGTGTTATTTGAGCATTTGTTTAAATCCTCTTCTATTGAATCTGTCATTTGCATATTTCTGGAGCGAAAGAATTAAAAAAAGGATAGCTTATAAATTAAGAAAATAAACGTTAAACTTTCATCTTCCAACATACACACATAAAAAATACAAAATAATAGTTCGGCTCGTTCATTCGTGCTCATGTAATTTTAATGGGTAGAAAAACATGTTCTCAAGTAATTATCTGACACAAGACATGTTATCATTTTATATCACTTATTTTTAAGAAATAAACTTTAATAAGGAATAGTGACATCATTAGAGAAAATGTTAAATATATTTGGGGGAAAGCAGTAAATGTCCATCGGCTATGTCTTGTCAGATAAATGTCTTGTCGGCTAAATATGTCCGTGTCGGCGAAATGTCATGTTGGCTAGCTGCTGTCAGCCAAGTGTCTTGTCGTCTAAGTGCTTGTCGGTTAAATATCCGCGACCAATAAAAGAGAGCTCATCTTTTTCAAATCAAAAGCTACATCAAAAGCACGCATTCAGTTTTTAATTTTTGATTTTAAAAGTAAATAGCTTTTTAGGTATTTCTGTATTATAATGGATTTAGTTAAATTTGATAAAGGAAATTTATTCTAAATTTAAATCTAAATTTATTAAATTTAAAAATTCCAAATTTGTTTTATGTAATTACTAATTATTGTTAAACTATATTCTTAATTTTTTCATTAATTCCCATTTTCGAAACATTTCTGTCTCATATCCAGTTAAGTCAGCACTATATCACTGAAATAATGAAAACAATAAATATAATAATAATATTATTTTAATCTATTAATTCTTATTAGATATTCTTTACTTGTTCTTGTGATATATAATTCTATTTCTCTATTTTTCTTTTCCTGTTGGTTGCTTTTGGCTGCGAAAAATAAAACTAGGTAGTAACCCTCAGCTTTTTGAAAGGGAGGGATCTTCTTCGGGAAAAAAAAAACCTTATTCTCACCGTTGGGTTGTAAGCAGACAAGGGAGGGGGGACTTTTAATTCGCGCAGTTGGGCGATACTAATTTAAAGTATGCACCCACACAGATCCTCGGAAGTTAATGAGAGCAAACGGACTCACAACACTTAAAATAGTATGTTTACTTTAAACTCTCGTGTTTAAACAACTGTTATAACTATTAAGAATTTTCAGCCCTTAGATACCGAAGTGGTAACTTTACAAACGCACGTTAATTTTCGAAACGGTTTAAAGTGCAAGATCAGAAGATTTTGTTCGCCAAACACTAAGACATTTTTTTTAAATCACAGATACAAATTACGAATTAACGCAATTGTAAATGTCACTTATTGTAAATTTTTTATCTGAGTTAAAAATTTCCAAATTTCTTTTATAAAATTTTCATTACATTACATTCTAAATTTTTTTATTGATTTTCATAAATCTGTTAGCCAGAGTTAAAGGGGGAGAATACGAGAGTTTAGGGTTCCTTTATTTTTCATTTTTACTATGCGTTTGTTTCTCTTTGATCAGAAGGATAACATTTTGTTTATAAAAACTCAAATACTTTTAAAATCTTTAAAATCTGCTTACAGCCAAAAGGCTTTTTTTTTTTTTTTTGAAAATAAATGTTACCTTGATTTAGATTCGTACACTGTGCAAAAATAAAGGGGGGACTACATCTCCTGTTCTACTGGGCCGATTGACGTAATTCAACTTACGTTTTTCATGTCTCGAAAGCGCGACTTAGGATATGTATTAGATTTATATGTAGCATTTCTCTAATAGAGATATTTTGACACAAAATCGGACTTTTTCTGAAATGATATGCCAATGTTTTTTCCATATTTCGATTCTGTGACTTTAATTATGCCAAATTATCAAGTTTTGTAAAAATCGCACGAGTACTTTTTAAAAAACTAGCTCTCAAAATTTTAGCTTCTCAGTGTTAATTGAATTCGATACATATTTATTAATATCCCTTTTTTTTATTAAATTTACTTGATTCCTTCTTTCAGAATAAGTCTTAATCCGAATATAATTCGCACACTTTTTGTAATTTATTTTTACAATTTGTATTTTTAAATATTTTTTATATATTTTTCGAAAACGTTTTTCTATTATAACCTATAAAATTTTCAACGTCATCTTAAAGTAGATGTATTTCTAGACACACCTGCAAAAACTTAAGAGTTTTTCATTCAAAATTTTCTAAGATATACATGAATTTACGTACTGGCGCGTTTTAAAATTTGGCATATTCGTTACAAGGGATTATAACGCAAAATGTGGTTTACGCACTCTGTTAAAATTATTTGAAAGTAATGAACCCGACCTTTTTTCTCTCGTGTACAATGAAAAAAGTCTGTTGTGAACACCACATGACTTCCATGTACGGAATATTTAAATTATACGGAATTTTCCTGCATTTAATTTAAACATATTGAATTAACAGTTAACGAATTTTGAATTAAATCTATTTCGTCGATAGCGCATAAACCACAATAGAATGAATCCACTCTTTAAAGTTCACTATATTTATTTACCGTACCCACACTTCGGCGCTAGGTTCTCTTCATAGCGTTACATCTCATTCATTTTATAACTCAGAGTGAGTAAAAATTATAGCATCTGAAGAATTATGACAAGTTCTATTCAAATACTGTAATAAATCTCAAACGATGTATAAACAGAAATTAAACAAATAAAAAAAAATCTGAAAGCTTTCAGATTTTACATTACGACCAAAGGGGAGTTTTTTAACGTTTTGTATGTTACCTTTATTTATTAAATATCATGTTCTTCGCACGTAAACTATAAAATTCAGTTCAAGAGCAATATCGCAAAATAATTTTAAATTAGGTTTATCTTTAGAATTTCAGATAGACAGTATCGCTCGCTGTAGATAAAAATGTTTTATTCCTTACAGTGTTGCCATTGTTCGCTGTAAGATTTTTTTTTTTTTTTTTTTTTTTTTTTTTTTTTTTTTTTTTTTTTGTACAATGTTGTCATTACTCGCTTTGAAATCCTGGAGTTCCTTCATCAAAAATTCGTTAAAGTTTTAGAAAATATGAAACCGATAATAAAACAGCTTCCAAATTTCAAATTTGGTCTTCCAGATGCCCATATTCGCAGTAAGGCATCGTTCACTCAAAATTCGATGGCTCGAGGTACCGCCGTTTTATCACAATGCGAGAAACATGCATACATTTATGCACACTCTTCATTATTTAATTTCTTTAAATATAATACAGGGTTGTAATATTTGGTGGCATTAGTTTGAAAAGTGAACCGACATTTAATGTTTCCGAAGAAAAATGCCGCAACGAAAACAATAGTTCTTCAGGGGCAAAGCCCATTTGGACTAAAAAAGAAACAGTTTTTCACAGACGATTCAGTCCCGCTTACCTAATGCGAATGCGCTACTAATTAATTCAGTTCTCACTTCGCGGTCAGGCAAAAACACATCAAAATTCAAAATATTATTATTAAAAATTGAAAGATATAGAAAAACATAAAAAACCAAGTACAGTTAAAACAATTAAAAAAAACTTACAATTAAAATTCCAATTTGTACGCAAAGCTAGTAACTTAAATGATAATTCCAAAATGAAGCAAGCATAATTTAATTCGCAATAATAAAAGAAGGCGTTACATTGTTGTTGCGAAGCTTAGTTTCTCTAGATTCACAATAAATCCACTATTCTGCTAGCTTCAAATGTAAACAAATATGGCCGCTATCATAACCAAAAATTAGCCTTAGCCTCACTTCAAAAACTTTTAAATTGTAGATAATGCCACAATTAGTGCATGCAGGTTAACTAAGGGCATAGAAATCTTAACCGAAAGATAGGAACAACATAATTCAATCATTCTTAAAGCAAAAAATGCACAATTTACGAACTTGTAAGAATAAAGACGTTGAGCTGACTGAGCCGAGTAACAGAGTGAATGTATGTATACATATATTGATATACTTTTGGTGCGGCCGACTGTAACCAAAATGCGTGCAGCACATCTACATGTTATAGCAGCCCTATATACAAAATTTCAACGTTCTGAGGCTATTCGTGTTCGAGTTATGCGAGATACATACATACGTACGTACGTACGCACAGACGCCACGAAAAAATCTCTTCTGAATCCATTTTAAATCAGTTTTATAATTATTTGGGGGGAAATAGTCCTTTATTGTGTCCTAACGTACGAATGTCACTCAAAAACATCCTTAAATTGCATTCGAAAGCGATCAAATTAGATATTTTCGGCGAAATATGGTACCCGAAATTTTTCGAGATTACAGTGCTTCCTTTTTACTTCGTACAAGGAAGTAAAAAAGGAAAGATCGGTTGCTATAAATTAGGAAGTTCGCCAAGTGAATTATACTTGGCGCAAACTGAAAAAAAGCTCCAAGATAAATTTTTAAATTTCTCCGTAAATTTCGCACCCAATTTTTACAAAATTTAATATTTATGCATAATTTGAGTCGTAGAATCGAAAAATGGAAAAAAATTGCTATGTTGTCTCAGAAAAAGTCCGATTTTGTGTCAAAATATCTCTATTAGAGCAATGCTATGTATAAATGTAATGTATATCATAAGTCGCGCTTTCGAGACATAAAATACGCTTTTTGAATTTCGTCAATCGGCCCTGTAGAACCGAAGATGTAGAACTGTCTCCTTTTCCCCCTTCCCGCAATCGGCCCTGTAGAACCGAAGATGTAGAACTGTCTCCTTTTCCCCCTTCCCGCAGTGTACTATTATTTTAGTTATTAGATATTTACAATTTTTTGGAAAATACAAATTATCTTTATATCTTATTGGTATTTTAAATTCGGTTCTATTCATTAAATTTGTTGAATTTCAGGACATTTTAGGTAAACAAGTGAAACGTCCTGCTGTTTTGGATAAAGAATTAGCCGCGGAATTGAAAGCCATTGCGGATTCTGAATTCCCAGATTATCATGCGGTTGTCGGTAAAACGATGTGCACTTACGATTTCTACGAAGGTGTGTAGTCTTTCTTTCATTTCCAATAACTGATGCTGAGCAGTCTTTGTATTAAATTTTTTAATTAATAACTGATGCTGAACAGTGATTAAATTAGTTTATTAATGTAGCTATTCTTACTCTCTCTGAAAATAAACTCTTAAACTGAGATTATTTTGTTATTTTACTACACATTACACTGGTCTGCAAATTTAAAATTTTTGTTTCTTTCAGAAATGAGCCATTAAAAGCATTTTAAAATGAAAATGAAAAGTTGTTACAAATTATTAAATGTTTGTAAACATCATGCTTGATGCATCATTTTTATACTCGTCGTTCGTGGTTTGTAGTAAAGACATGTATTCTAAGCTTATGGATAAATTTCAAAATTTACTTTACAAACGCCTCGTGTACTACAGGTTACTGTTTTTATTTAAGGCTTTGAATGTGGGGAGAACTAGTTATCATAGCTTAAGATTGAAAATTAAATTATATAAAGATTACAGCAACAAATGTATTTACAATACGTATTTCATTTCTGCTCTTACTTCTGAGTTTTAAGGTATCATCCGCGCTCCGTGCAAATGCTGGATTTACTTGACATGGTTTAAGGAAATCGATATTGGTTATGACGTTTGGTTAAGAAACCGGTGGCATTTGGTTCTCCGGTGAAGAATCATTTATCAGGTTTTGAAAATTCAATGCACTATTGAACTTTTATGCCTGGGAAAAATATGAAATTTTCCTGATGTTTAGCTCGCTCATTCTATGCGATACCGATCTGTGTGACGAAAATACAGGATTGAATGGTGATTAGTACATACCTTATTTGCTATGTAATTTATCCAATTTTAAATAATCAGATGTATAGCTAAAGAACCTCTAAACGTTTCAAATCGTCAGTTTATTTCGATATAATTAATCAGAATTTCTTTGTTCCAGTGACTTTAGCGTGTTCCTTGTCTCATAGCGAAAAAATTTCGAAAGCGAAAAAGTAGAATCCCATTTTAAAAATGCAAGTCTTCTTTCTTTCAGTCAGAATTGTTTAACTCTAGTAAAAGTATTTAATAATCGAACTGTCGAGTTGTTTCATGATTTAGGGACAATACTCTAATCACAAATTGTTTTTAAGTTAATAAGTTTTCGCCCTGCGGAATTCAGTCAAAATTTTTGTATGCAGTGTTGTAAAACATACCTGAATTTTTTTTATTTCCTACTTGGTTCATTAAATTTTTCGATTCAATATTAAAAAGTGATTGAATGGTTTTATTGTTTTAGGGCAAACTGTTATAAAAAGATTGTTACACCTGTTATCTCTTGCATTATACGAATAAGCAACTGAAGAAAATTATAGAATTCTATGTTGTAAAGCTAAACTCTGTTATAAACGTTTAGAGACATTTGTTGTTTAAAATAAAATTTTAATATATAGCTGAATTTCCATAGCTTTCCATTCATTAGAGATGAGACATTCAATACGGCATTTTTTTTCAGAAATGCTGCTCATAGTAAATCGTCTTAGATGGGTGGTCGCCATAAGAGAATTTATAACAACAGTATGGCCGTAAAATATTTTGAATGAACATGATCCAGCATCAAGTAACGTAGGCAGTGAGTTCTGAGACCTCAGCAAACATTAGCTTTAAGGACTATGGAGCGTTCCGTTAATTATATGGGCTCTAGCCAACATCAAACTAAAGTACCCCTGATGCTGGAAACACAACTATACAGCTTGTCTGCAATTGAGAAACTACTGAACACTAATGACTATTGATGAGTAATCTGGTGTCACTGACTTGTATTTCTAACTGCTTCAGAAAAATGGAGAAAACATGTGTAGAGATAGTTACATGCACATACGGATCCCCTCATATCTACAGGAAACTGTTAAGTCTTTATTTAGTTGGCATTCAATCTCACCTTTGGTACGTCTACAAAAATCAGTGATAGGTTTATTTGCTATGTGTGTATACTTTTTGATATGATACATCCATTCATGTCGTGCATTCGTTCTAATGGGTTTGGCCCCGTCCTTCTGGCCAATGCGCAATCACGTAAATTTAGGAATGTGAAATTATTATTACGGGAACCCGTTCCTACGTTTGTCTTACGGAGGCTACGAAAAGTCATCAGATCTAAGTGTTGTCCAAAAATCCTTGGATGCTAAGCAACGCGATGTGAAACACAGAAATCGTTCACATTTGAATATAATAAAATTATGGAAGGTTGTGTAGGGTGTATGTTTTTTTTTAATTTTTAACTTTTTTTATTTTTGTTTCTTAAAGAATTAATGATCCACGAAATCTTAGGCTAATATACGAACTTCTTTATCTGAAACGAACTATATAATAGTAATAATTTGTACTGTTTAATATTGTATAATGCAATATTCTTTTTATATTATAGTAGTTTGTAAAGTTAGAGAGAAAAAAGTTTTGAAAGATGTTCCTATAGTTTATTTATCATCCATACAGAATATCCACACTCTTTTCTAGCTGAAATATACTTGTATAATAAAATACTCTAATGCGCATAATTTCTACAGGTCAAGGCCGCTTGGATGGAGCCTTCTGCGATTACACAGAAGAAAATAAGATAGCTTTTCTTCAAGATATTTATTCTAAGGGTGTAGTGAACATCGAAATGGAATCTTTGGCTTTTGCAGCAATGTGCCATCATGCAGGTATCAAAGGTAAATTAAATTTTATTATTAAGATCTAGTGGAATTTCTTGTCATGCTTTAGCCGTTTAATAATTAAAGCATATATATGAAACACTTCTTCTAAAACTTGTTTTTTGTATGGTAGTTATAATTCGTTTTCATATACATGTGCCACCAACTTCACTGCAGTGGCACTAAATGGACTGACCCGTTGCTTCCTTATTGGGCAGGTGACGAGAATACGTCAAAGGCAACGTCTGAGGAAGATGATAGGTACATTCACATTATAACCACACGCCCATGGGCACCCAACCACGAGCAGCGAGCTTTCAAATTATCTCATTACTGCCACCTCGCTGAATTACCACTCTGGGGTCACCAGTCCCTGAGCGCACAGAGACCACGAGATGGTGTACCAATCGTATGAATCTAGAAGTCTGAGTGGTCGTCTTGATGTTATCTGCCAGTACTACGCAGATTATCCAGCACTCGAGATTTATGTCGAGTCACTATGAGGGTCATTCGTTGCCGAAATAACCGTTCCTTACCTCCTGTCCCACAAATAACCTGGAACCTGTCAGATACGGGTTTTTATTCACCGATGCCGATACTGCCAGAGTACAGATCCTTACCAGTACAATAAACAACTGCCGGAGGATCGCAGTTATAATATTTTTAAGAAATGTCCTTGAATACTACGAAATAACTGAATTTTGGTAATCTATGAACAATTGTGATATAGAAATTCATGCTTCACAGTAGTGTCTGGGAAATTTTTATGCCAATGTGTATAGTTGGTCAAATTCTATTTTTCTGGATTATGAACTTAATAATGAAATAATGTTATAGCATGTTACTTTAGGATAAACACGTCATGGTGATTTTACCTTCGCTCTTGCCTCGTAAGCATGAAAACAGCAGCTGCAGAAGTTGGTCGACTTCCCTAATTTCTTTCTATTTAACCTGTTTCGCTTCGTGAAAAGTGCACGAATGAAACTGACTTGAAGATGAGATGTCAGATGAGAAGAAGGAAATAAACGCCGTGCAGTAATGACGATACGCGTTGCGATTGTTAATGAGGGAGTTCGTAAAGATCTTGAAATAACTATTCTAAAATAATAGACTATAATTATTTCCTTATCGAGTGTGGTTAAAATTTTGTAAAAAAGAGGATATCTGTTTCAGGTATGTCATATATAGGGATAAAAATACTTTTTTTATTTACAATTTTATATTTTAATTATAATAGTAGAGAGTTACCACTGCACGAAATATAAGATATTTCGTGAGGTAAAGTAAACAACCTTATTTCGTTAAACGTAAGGCGCAGAATTTCCGAAGCGGATGGATAATATGTTGATGCCAACATAGCATAAAATTATGTTCTGCCAACTCTGAAAACCCTATGTTAAGGACGTTTCTGTTACCAAATTTACGGAACAAACTCCACTAAAACCATGACTTTAGTCATCGTTGCTCATCAATATTGTTGGTCATTATTGATCTACAAGTTCAAGATCACTTCGAGTGAACTAATTGGTGTGGACAAAGCAGTAAATCTGAATATATATTAGAATTAAATTGAAGCATACTGGTGTATTTCAGGGTATTGGTAAGGGTATTGGTAATCTATAGGCTGAAGGTCACCTGATGCAGTAATATACACATAAATTAAAATTAAGTTCAAATTATCGATACAAGTTAATGCTGTTGGTCACCAATGACTATGAGTTGAGGACCACTCACTGGCCTTAAAGGCTGTTGGTCACCCGTGCCTTTCAACTGTGACTGATTTGAATCTACAGAGGGGCATTACAGTGATGAAATAATAGAGTCATTTGAAACAATCAAGGACCCCTTTGAGGTGCTGGGCAGAAAATTAAATTTAATATTAAAAATTAAATAGGTTAAGATTAAGTTTACATAAATTAAGTACATTGATACCCGTCAAAGTTATTTGTCAAAACTATCCTTCAATGACCTTCAAAGTCACCGATGATCTTAACAGTTTGAGGATTTATTAGGGTCAATCCATAAATCACCGTCATGACGTGGGCAGTATGTTTGGAGAGATATTAAAGTAAAATCAATTTACATCGATGCATTTGTAGGATTCTTGTCATTGGATACCTGTAGACCAAGGGACAATTGGGATCGCTCCATAGTCTATAGGTTACATAGCTGTTAAAATTAAATCGAAGCATACTAATGCCCTTCAGAATTGTTGGTCACCAATGCCTGTCAAGCTCACCAATGACCTACTGACTGAAAATCACTTGGAATCAGCCAATAGGTCACCGATGAGCAGGAAATTAAGATATATTTTGAAATGAGCTTACATAGGAATGCACGGACGTTTTTCAATAGTGGTGGTCAGCAGTAATCTACTGAATGAGGATCATTTGGATTTCAACTTGTAGGTCACTTTATCAGGACTGAGTGTTCTGTGCATAGTTTTAGAAAACATGGTAAAGTCGGTAATAGGGTCCTCAAGTCCTGAACTGGAACAGTGAGCGGATGATACGCTATGTTCTGGTGTAGATACTGTATTGGCGAATAACTGCACTTGAAAGGGATTTGAAATCATCTTTTATTAAATCACTATTATTTACACACTTCCCAACTCGGGAGAGATACAGAAAGTAAAAGACCGCACTTGGGTCGAACTTAACAATCAAATAAACTTAAACTAAATCTAAATAGCAATTAAATTAAACTTTGCTTCGCAGAGCACTTCGCGGAGTTTGGCCTCTCACTAAAAGGGTGCGTAGCAAGATATACTAATACTAAGGCACTTCAATTTGTTTCAATATGCAATCACGTAGTAAGCACTATAGCTTATAAATTTTAACTGCTAGCTGGTCAGGCGAATGTTGAGCAGAGTGACCGTGATCTGAGACTAAAGCTCTCTCACACTAAGAGGTTTCTACCTCTGGCTTAAATAGTACTTCGCTGTACTTCAAAATTAGCATAAGCTGAAAACGCGCGCTTCTTCTGATGGGAAGTTGAAACAGATAGAAAGATTTAAATTAAAATAAAACTTGGTTAGTTTAACTGAAACCTTACAACTTATGTGTTTAGTGCAGTAAATGCTTAGATAGGTGTACTTAAATTACATTGAAGCACATCCATCTCGTCTTTAGTGACTGTCAAGTTCATCAGTAACCTACGGCTCGAAGGTTACTTAAGTCAATTTCCAAGTTACCGTTGTCGACGGGTATAGTAAGTTTAATTAGAATTTCAAGTAAAAATTACATGGAAGCACAGTAGTACTCAAGTAGGCTGTTAATCGTGACTTTCACGTCGGCGATCACTATCCAACTACCTAGATGCTCATAAGGTATTTCTTCCGTTTTCTTAGCATGCCTTCGTGGTCTAATGGCAGCACACTCAGCGCATATTTGAGAGGTCCAAGATTAGTCCCGGCGAGGGCACTGCTCATTTTTCATGTCTCCTGCTTCAAAAAAATCCTAATGATTCTACAAGCTGACAGTCACCAGCCTGCATCAGTATACGTTAGATCTTCAGTATAGGGCGGTGCTGTAAAGTAGAATTTTAGAATTAAAATGGAAATGATCTCATCAATATTCGTAACGACTGTTAGTCACTGGTTGTTATGCGCTTTCGTCGCCGCTAACTTAGTCGCTGGTGGTAGTTAACTCATAAGGTCGCTGGTGTGGGGCAATGCTGGTGTGGTAAGGAATTATGTTTTCTTCTGTTAAGTGCAGTGCGTCCAGTTAGCTTTGGAAAATCCATGGTTTGAGTACTGGTGAGAAAACACATTTCGTTTTTCATGTACCTTGGTCAGAAAGTCTAATTGGCTGTAATAACTTAGATAAATTGTTGTAATTAAAGGAAACCCAAGCATACAGTTGACCGTAACCGAAGAACCTCTCTGACAGTCAAAAGCGTGGTTACAAATTACGGTTAAGGCCATTTCTCATCAACGATCTGTCCGTTTTCATGCTCCAGTGTAAGCTTGTGCAATTTTGTTGCAGTGGCATTCCTTCCAATGTAGTAGATGATAAGTAACTGGTAGCGTGACTTGATGTTTTAAAAATTTGGGGCAGACGTATTTAAAAACACTAACTTCATTCGTATGTTATAATTGCTTAAATATTTTATTCGCGCATTCAAACTTCTGAAGATTAGCAAAATTTCATTTTGCATACAATCACTCAAAAGGTATTTTTATATTTTCAATCTTTGTGGGTGGATGTAGTGGAAATTTTAAATCAATATGGATAATATTTAGAAGTGCTTTCGGGAAATAAAAATCATACTTTAAGCGTAAGATTCAGCAAGTGTTTTTTGATTTGTTTGTTGCAAATAGCTGTCTTATTAGCTTTGAAGCCAATTTATGTATGCCACTGCGTCATCATTCAAAATTTCAGTTCATTAAACTAGCATTGTTCTCCCTGAATATTTTACATTTCCCAATAGGGTTTTGGAATGGTCTTGAAGAACTAAAATAATCAATGCATCATTATTTGAATTCTTTGGAAGCATTTCTAAACACGCATTTTTGTAATTTCCTCAGTTTTTATTTACGTAAAATTGAAACATCAAACCATGCCCTTTTTTAGTTTATAATTTCTCTAGACTGAGATCTTAAATCGCACGTAATAACAACTATTTGAATTTCAGCATTTAAACTATACTTATTTGTAAGAGTTCATTCTTTCGTCAAAAATACTCTTCATCTTTTAATATTCTGTTGCTACAGTGTTTGCGCTTAGGTGCTCATGGTATTCTAACAGCTTATTTTGCTTCTAGAAAACATATAAAGAGAATTTTCTAAAACTGTATAAATTTTGTATTACAAATGAAATTCATTTTTATTTCTAGGTGCTGTTGTTTGTGTTTCTTTATTGGATCGTCTTAAAGGGGACCAAATAAGCGAAACTAAAGAAACCATGGAAATGTGGCAAGAAAGACCACAGCAGCTAATTGCCAAGTTCATCAAGAAAAGACTTAACATGACATAATGTACAGAACTATGTTATCCATGTGTATTTATTTGATGCATTATTATCATTTAGAGCATCTCGTAAAGAGAGTTTCAATGGAGTTCTCTTGCAGATGCAAGTGGGCTATTTGTCACATGGCGTAACTATGTATTTTAAAAAGGTAGCGCAAATTGTAACATTCCCAACTTTCTTACTTAAAGCCTTTAAAATATTTTTTGTAAAAGTGCTTTTTAAGATATGTATGAGACCAAATATATTGGCAATAATACTGATACATATTAAGGTTATTAATGAAACTTGGTAATCTTTATGAAGAAACAAAGGTTACAATTCCAATTTTACCAAACTTATAGTTTACAATGTGACCAGTTTAGTTAACAATCCTTACATTTGTTTCAAAATTGTAACCAAGGATTACAATTAGTTCAGATTGTAAATTAAGGCCAGAATTGTTTACAGATAACTGCATTGTTTTGATAAATGTGTTGAGTCATTCACTATCAGCTAAACGAAGTGAACTTATTATCAATATTTAATAATTTTAATATCATTGTAAGAGGAGCAATATTTTTAAACGCAGATATTTTTATACTGCATCTGTATGAATTATGTTAGTGTCAAACAAAGTTATAAATTTGGGAATTATTATTAGTATTTTCAAATCAAATTAGTTTATTTTAATTCTATACAATATCTGGCGCTCTTAGGTCCAGAATCCTTCACAAATGGTAACTAAAATGTTTCATTTCACCAACTATTATTTTCTTCATAGCTGATCTTCACAACGGACGTGTTAATAATGGCTTGAGTGCGTCAGTCATGTGTGAATTATTATTGTTTTCTTTGTCTTTCAAGATAATAATCACGCGCATTCCAATTGAGTGTGTCCCGTGATCATCCATCCAATTTCAATCAAATTTTTCAGGATAACGATTGGAGTGTATGTTAGCACGGAAGTGTTCGCTCAGGAAATCCAAGATGATGTTCAACTTAAGGTAATGCATTAGTTTCATACTTACGAATTTTTGAGAACTTAGTGACTGAATATGATTTCTTGCCGTGTACACAATGCTTCAACTACATATTATGTTTACAAACACCATCATTTATATAAAAAAATATTGGCATCAGAATATTAAATGTGATTTATTGCTGCTGAACTAATTAAATTATTCCCAAAAGATAATATGTATAATAAATGATAACATTTGTATTTGTCTTAACCACAGATTGTTTGCATTAGTTGATCTTTATAGGATAGAAATATTTTTTAAACTTTTCATTTTAAAGCAAATGATTGTTTTAAATCAAGCTCTTAAGGAAACAGATTTGACACATTTTCTAGGTCTACGTTTAAGCTTTAGCTGTAAGTACGTAATTATACTTATGATATTCTACAAAAATATGTCTTGGTTATCCCACCGAAATCTATTACTATGAATATTTTGGCCCATCTTTCAATCGCCTTATGTCTCCTCTAAATTGCAACATATAGCATGGCGCAATAAGCAGAAAATGTTCAGACATAATAAAGATTCGACTTGAGAATTACCCATTGCGAATTAAGAACATCCACATGAAAGGAAGCAGGAAAGTTTATGATTTTATTTGACATAAACCTTATTATCCGTGCAAAAATGCAAGGTAAATATTTACTTTTAAAACACCGTTTAAAAACGACTTTCATTCGTAAGACGTTGAATTGTGATCTGTTATTATTTGTGGAACGAATTTTAAAGATAAATGTAATATTATTATTATATATTTAAAAACTGAAAGAATGTGTATAATCATTATTACTACTTTTAAATAAACTTGTTATAAATATTTAAAGAGTCTTAGAATAGTGCATTCTTCAATAAAATTTTGTATTTAAGATGTGTAATGAAAAAATATATTTATGACAATAATTTATTGAACCAGTGCCTTCTATTGTTAGAAATAAATAACTTCTTTAAATTAATCTTAAATAAATAACATGTTGATAAAAATATGTGTAAGGAGAGAAAGTAAGAATAAATAAAAACAAGGAAATGGAATTATGGTTAATCACAGGAATTAATTCATTGAAATAAAGCAAAGTACAAACAAAGGGTTAATAACAAAAGCGATAAATGTTCATATAATGAGAAAAGTTAGTCAAAAAATGTAAACCTACGAAAGAAAAAAGATTAATTTACTTTATTTTACAAATTCCAAATTTTAGCGACTAAAGCCGTTATTAGCAGGGGCTCTCCAGTACTTTTTAACAGTGTCTTCATACCTAGAAAGCAAAAGGTAAGGAATATCTGCTAAAAATTCTAATAATTTTTAATATCTACATAACGCTTTAAAATAGTAAATGAAATATAATATAAAACCAGAAAATTGCACGCTTTACGTAATTTAACAGAAAAGCCAAGTTCTGATTAAATAAAAATATGCCCAGTTTTAATGAACCAGCAGCTAATACTACTTTTAACTGCTTAAAAATAATGTAAATAATTTAAGAGTACATTCCAAAATGTAAATAATTTAAGTGAACATTTTTACCAGCTTATCTCAATCTCGTGGCCAAAATTAAAATTCCAAAGACAGTGAAGTACAAGCAAATACGGCAATGAAGTACAAATTATTTTTGAATAGTAGTAAGCTTTCTTGGGCCTCAGTTTTCATAAAAATGTAAGATATCAATAACTGCAAGAGAAACGAAAAATTGATTTGATTATGCTAATTCTTTTAACATTCGGTAGAACACCAGTTCTTTTTGCCTGTTTAAGAATACGCGGACATAGAGAATGATAGGGAAATTATATTTATTCATCATTTGAACATTTTACCCACTTGCTGTATAAAGGTAAATTTCGGCCGTATATCCTTTTCAGGGTAAATTTTCTTGTTTCTTAGAAAATGTTTCTTTCTATTATTATTTATCGATCCGCTTACACCAATTAACAACGTGTCCTGCGAGTTGACGATTATTCCTGGAGGTGCAAATAATCAGAAGGTACCGAAAACTGTATATAATATCGTACTTTTTACATTTATAAACAAACAGTCCCAAGGCACAGATTAATTTGTTTTTAATCAAAATGTGAAACAATAGGGTTTAAATCGACAAGGAATGAATAGCAGTCATGATCTTCAAGCTAACCGAGAAAAGAAAACATTTAGATTTCAGACCAGTCGTCTTATGAATTGAATTGTCATACAAATTAGGACGACATGCTTAAACTAGTTTTTAAGAATATATCAAAATACCTTATAAATCATTTATGCTTGTGGAAAAGAGTATTATTTTCATCCATGGCATTATCATAACTGTTGTTCTTGAAACTCTTCACACCTTTAGCTTTAGGTTCGCTTGCATTTTCACGTTATTAAGTTTGTTGTTGATTTGATTTTTATGTTCATAACAAGGCATTTAATCAGCTTAGTCATTTCAGCAGTTACGTTGGATTTCATGGAACTGTTCTGTTGTTTTGTTTTGCTCATCAATTTATGAATGAAAAGCTCGGTCACCTGTCAAATAAAATGGAATTCCTTCCAGCAGTGGCTGTTTCTTCAAGGATTGAAAATGTATTTATATTTTAAAGGCCCTATAATCGTTTGATAAATAAAACACTAAATTTTGCATGTTTATGTAATAAAATGTTGAAAAATTCTAAAACCCACGAGCAATGAGAATAAAATTTATAGTCAGTTATGCCAAAACAAAGAACATGAATGAAATGCAGACAATGCAACGGAACATGAACACCAAATTCCAAAGAGTAGAAGCCAAAAAATATGTCAAATATTCGAGGAATGTGTTATTAAATGGAACTGTTTCTAAACTGTAATCCCTCTTTCTGCTAATCGTTGAAGTCAAACGCTTACTGACTACTATTAAATAGCCAAAATTAACAACCAAACCAGTCCTTTAAAAACTAGGTGAATGTTTCTTAGTATGAACTGAAATATTGTAAGCGTATCTTATCATTCAAATTTCAGCCGCAAAGATAACTACCAAAAATATGTCTGTAGTCTCATAATTCGACATTCCTAAATCATTAATTATGGTTTATTACAGTTTAATATTTTTCCCCAGGATTATTAAAACGAATTACTTTCATAGAGCGTAGCTATATGAAGAGCTTAATATGAAAGATGGCTCGAAAATGTTGTGAGCTTAGCCTGATGTTTCTATGCCTTATATTAATGTTCCTTGTTGTTCTTATATAACATTCCGTATAACTTGGTTTTCATGAAGTAACATTTCGAATTGGTATTTTTGAGCAAATATTATAAATATATCGTACCTAAAATAACGTTTATTGTGAAATGAAAATTAACTATGCAGGTCTCCTGAAACAGATTTTATCCCCTATTCATTTAAGCTATAAAATTTTAATAGTATCAACTTATTAATGCTAGTGTTATCTATTATACATGGTTTAGTATCGCTGTTAAAAATGCAGGGCATGAGCTTGCTTCTGCTGATTTAATGTATAAGTTATGGAATAAATTCTTTTTTAAGTATTGTATGTTCCCTTTTACTTTATCAAAGAGATTTCGGTTTTCCACGCAATAATAGTGAATAATATCTTCTTTGTATGGTGTGTTCAAATTTAATTACGTAATACGTTAATGCTGTTAAAATTAATATTATAGTTTAATAATATTTTTAAAAAATCTGCTACGGACACCACGTAACTGCCTTGTACAGAATATTAAATTGACTTAATTCACTGTTCTGCTAAGTTTCAAATTAAACAAATATGGCTGCTACGGTAAAAAAAAATTAGCCGCATTTAAACAACTTTTAAATTGTTGATAATTCTATAACTATTGCATTCAGGTTAACTAAAGGCATAAAAAAACCTTAACTGGAAGATAAGAGCAACATAATTCAATCATTTTAAAGGAAAAATGCACAATTTACCAACATATAAGAATAAAAACACTTATCTCACAGACCCGGGTAACAGAGTGGATACATAGGGCGCTTTACATTGCGTGGTGTTTAACATTCTTAATAGCTGGAAGTCGTAACTTCTGATTGTACCCTCCTATACTGAGAGGAGCTGTACGAGTACTTTTACGGAAAGGTCCAGAACTGCAAAGTGTCTTCTTTGGGAAAAGTCGGTTCTGTGCGCATTCAATCCATTACGCACCCGTACGCACGCAATAATTTTTGGTGTCAGAAAGGGGATTGAATACCTGTGGCAAGAACGATGGGAGTGTAATTACCGCAACTGGTGCCAGCCTTTGCTGCATTAAAAGAAAAAATGAAAGGTTTGGTCAAATCCATTAAAGAATGAAAGAAAGCGGGCCAAGAATCCGCTAAAGAAGAAATAAGTTGTTGACGGACCAAAAACAGCGAGTACCAAAATGCCCAATATTGTTTTTTCTTAGGATTATACATCGAAAGGTCCTGCCAGGACTTGCAAACGATTAAGAAAGTTAGCATTTCGCCTCGACCCTGGACAAATACCAGCAGGTTTCTGAGCAGAATATTCTATATAGGGCGTCGGCATTTCCATTTGATTATCCTTTCCGATAATAGATAGTTATTGCATATTCTTACATCTCTGGCTCCATCTAGCTATTTGCCTTTTGGGACTAGTGAAATTTAAGAGCCAAGTCAACGCATGATGATC